>NCKU01000092.1:0-68061 GCA_003675995.1 Dinothrombium tinctorium | reverse complement strand
CCATTATCGTGAGCCACGGCCGAATCCATCAGCGGATGACCGCGGATGAAATTGAGCACTGAGTCTGACAACGATTGCGTATCGTTGACACACACACCAGGTCTAGGTTCTGGCACTTGGCTGCTTAATACTGGCAACCAAGCGGATGACGAAGCGGCTTGTTCTTTGAATTTGCCGTTGAACACTTCTTGAATTGATTCCAGTGAGAAAGTACATATGGCAGACCCTATAAGTCCATTCATCGATGTGGAAAATACTGCATAGAATTTACTGTCGTCATCCGGGTGTTTGTACACGTGTTCTGGGCAGCGAGAGGCGAGAGCAGCAAATTTTAGAACAAATTTGAGTGCAAAGAATACTTACGAATTTCATTGAAGTAGAAAGGAAATTCGCCGGGAATTGAACAGTTGAGGCGAGCTTTGAGAAAAGAAGCCCAATTCTTGCTCAAAATGTTCTTGCCGCCCGTGTCTCGCTGCAAGTGTACGTCGAGTTAGAGAGCGAAAGAGAAAATTCATAAATCAAAAACAAAAAGATGAGCTGCGTCATGCATCGCGTTCTTTATGGGTTCTAGTCAATATCTATAACAGTAATTTTAGCGTACGCCAGCCGCAAAAAGCGACTCCTGCCTCTTTATCGGCAAAATTTGCTTGCGTTTGAATATTTACTTTAAAAAGCTTAGAGATTGAAGGAGCTGGAAGAGAAGAAGAGACGAGGGAGTTTTCGTTGATATTAAGCAACATTTATCATTTAACTACTTATGTAATTTGATCAGCGATGTGAGTAGAGCGAGGCGAAACGCGAACAGCGGCGATGATGAAAGCGAGCGACGTGCGTACCTTGCAAACACGGGCCACTCGTGAATAAATATTTTTACCACAGTTTATGTATTCGACTGCACTTTCGCGGAAAAAGAAGTAAACAAAATCACCGATATCGTAGGAACCAACGAAGTGTGGCTCTGCGTGGAGAAAAGAGAGAAAAGAGGAAAGTTGATTAAATGAACGCCATATGAAAAAATTGGCGATTAAACGTGACCAGAAGAACAATCGATACTCACTGTCTAACCATTTTGAATCGTATTTAATGGTTCGTTTGAATGGATGTACTCGATGTCCAGTAGTCAAATTGTAAAGATCGGTGCGAAAAATAACTGTATCTGCTTTCGTAAATTCGGCCACTGATCCACTGTAAAGTCCTGGTAAACCACTTGGATTGCCTTTTTCTAGACGAGCGAAAGTGAGTTAGAGAGAGAAGGGAGAAGCGAGAAAGAAGAGTGATGATAGCAAACACACACATTTAGTCGTAAATAATGGATCGAAAGTATTGGCGATAGTTGATGATAGTGGAGGTGTTTTAACAACGACGCTGGTTAAAACTACTCCAGCGTTTGAAGCTCTATGTGTTTGATGATCTTTGTGCCGATTCTTTTTGTCGCCGAAAATGAGTTTGAAGCAAGAAAGGGAAAGAGGACGACGGAGAAGACGACAAAAAGCTGTCATTTATTCGACTGTATCAATGATATTTGACAGAATATATGCATGGTGAGGTAATTTTGGCATCGTTTCTTTTCGCCGTCTATTGCCGCTGAGCGAGCGTGAGAGGGGAAAAAGTAGCGAAAGATCCAATTTGAAGAAAAAGGCTTCAATTCGAAATTGGTTCGCCTATCATTTCGGCTTTTATAGCTTTCTTATATATACAACTCTCATTTTCAGCGACGGCACAAAGCGAGTAAAAAGAATCGAAACATTATACGGTACACGTCGAAGAAGATGCGCTACTTACCGACCCAAATGGCGGTCGCGTTGTCTTCAGGATCAAATGGACATTTCGCGATTCCATTTCCTATACCAGGAAATGATTCATAAGCAGAGAGATGCGATAAGTTTGCCTGTTATCCATATTGTGTTCGTTGTGTTTGTCAAATGGTTGTTGTGTGACGGCGAGCGATGAAACGGCGAAAAGAAGGAAGAAAAAAGATGAGGATTAATACGATGCAACAAATAAGCCAAGAGATATATTTACATTAATAACCCAGTCGCGCGGACTGTGAGCATTCGTGCCGCAAATGTACAATTTATTGCCATCGCCGACCGGCTGTATCACCCGAATGTGATTTCGACAGTCATAGTGCTGTTAATGAATTAGAAATTTTTCGATTAGCATCGCATTCAACTGCTTGTCAACATTTCTTCTTTCCGAATATTTCGAGCGTAAGAAATGGCGAAAAGCTTTTTGTTAATCGCTTCTCTAAACTCATCGTTTGTGCATTTTTTTCATAAGAAAAGGCAAAGCTAATTGAAGGCAGATCAACGCCCTGCTCAGGAAAAGCTTCTCTTGAGACAATTTAGTTGACGACATCGAGCGCAGAGAAGAAATATTTGACAACGAGAATCTTTTCGCCGAAATTACCTCCGATTTGCCTTTGGAGACACAACTCGCCACATTGTTCGCTTCTAATGACAATGAGTCCACCTGTAAGGAGGAAGAGAAGAAATCGCATTTAATGCACCATCATCAATTGTTCGCTAGCAGAGCAAAAAAAAACGTTAATCGCAATCAACAAACTAATGTCGAGCGCTGCTTTACTGCTCTTGCTGGTAGTGCGCGCTTTTTATGCAGAAAAAACGCAAAAATCGTGTGTGTGCGAAAAGAAGGCAGTGAGAAACTAATTTGAGCATCGAAATCTAAGCACTCGAAAAAGACGAATGGAGCACAAATTATGCGACGAGTCAATAATTCAAAGTAAACTGGCGCGATTGAAACAAGTATATAACTTTGTTCTTCTTCTTCTTCTTCATCTTGCTTCATCTCCATCTTCTTTATCTCAATCTGCTTGTTGTGCTACGAATGTTTCAAATCGGAACGCTTTTTGCTGTTTTTAACTTTTTCTCCGCTTTCGAGAATATGTTGAAATGTGAATTTAGTGTATTGCATGTATCGCGACAATAACCATTACTTTAATACACATCGCCTATAAATAATGTGTATATTTTTGTCAACTTTTGCGCTCGCTTTCGCGCCAACGCCGCTTTACCTTTCGCTTTTCTTATTTACTCTCGAACGAAAAACACGCAATTTGCGTAAAAATTTTGCTTATTACTCAACTCAAAATTATGCTTCGCTTTCTTTTCGAAAACACTTTAATTTATCGTTTCATTTCGGGCTTTTTGCGATCGCAAACGCGGCCGAATGATTGCATAAGTGATTTGTTTTGTCGCGTACTTCTTTCGCTCAGCGCCCATTTCCACTGTTCGCGAAACATTAGCGGTGCGATTAGAAAAGAAGGAAGCAGAAGAGAGCGAGAAAAAGTGCTAAACACAAATGGTGCACAGTTATGAATAGTAAGTGAAAGAAATTTGTTTACTAAAGCGAACGAGCGAAAACTGAAATGTAGGACAGCGAGAAGAGTGAGAGTAAAGAAACGCCAAGAAAAGGATGGAAAGTGTGATTTAAGAAGAGGAGAGAGAAGGGAGAAGAGCGATTTAGCAGCGATCCGTGAAACCACTCGAATCTATTCTTGCGGCAGAAGACAAAAGTTTAAGCATATAATCAACATATTATCGCACTGCAAACTTTAATCTCGCACATCGAAATTGCATTCAAACTCATCTCTCGCTCTCGCTCTCTCACTCTCACTCTCGCTTCAATTGATAGCTTTGCTTATTGCATCTCGTCATGAAGAGAGCGCGGATGAGTGACAAGCGATTCGAGCGCAATCAAAGCTTATAATCAAACGCATTATCAATGAAGAGTAGAGCGAAAAGAAAAGAAAAAGTGAAAACCATTACAAAGTTTGAAGAAAAAAACGAGGCGCTCAGCGTTTGCTAATGCTTCAATGCGATACGACAAAAGTATCGAAAAACTGAAAGAGTTGTACTGCGCTCATTGTGCGAAGCAGCGAAAGTGGTGCGGATATTGAGCAGTAAAATTACATTTTTGCATATCTAATGTTATTTCCCATTGAGGGGGAAAATGGCACAATTTATCACAGTGCGACTTGTTAGAAGCGAAAAGTTTAAAGAGGAGAGAATGTTTGCTCGAGAATAAAGCGCTGAAAAAGAGGAGAAAAGAGGAAAAAGCGAGATGAAAGAGATGTATATGAAGTTGAAGAAGCGATTCGCTTAAACCGAACTTATTTGAAAAAACTATATTCGATTGTGTATCCTTTCAATTTTTACTCTTTCTCTCTCCTCCAACTTTCCATTTTTGTTGTGCGAGCGAAAGAAGCGAAGCAAAGAGAAGAGAAGAAGTGTTTTCGAGCTCATTTTTCAAGCGACTTGGCTGTGTACACTTTTTTCATCACGACAACAAACATTGTGAAACTTTTTCGTTAAGCAAAATTCTAAAGCGCTTAAGAACTCGCGATCGCAAAAACGCTCGCTAAGAATAAAATATGATTCCATATTTTAATTGATGATCCAAATCAAGTGAGTAATGAATCGCTGCTCTGCAGCCTCGCAAAGATCAATGCGCCGCCTATTGCAACACACTGCCCCGAACGCAATCGTAATTATTGCAACAATATTTACATATCGGCGGTAAAGCTCATTCTCCTCCGGACAGCGGCTGCAACAGAAGCATAGAAAGGTAGAAGAAAAAGTGAGCCGAGAGAAAGAAGCGGAGTTAATTTAATATAATTAGCCATTTTCTGGTTGCAAACGAATACTTATGGTTAAAAGCGAGTGCTTTAGTATAAAGAAGCCACAAATCTGGTCGTCTTCTTGTTTATTTCTTCTACCATTTCTACGAGCATTTCTACTTTGGTCATTTAATAAGAGCAGCACAGTGCGCTACTTGTCTACATATATTTTGCGCTCTTGTTTCTGTTCGCCATCTCCGCACTCGCAATCTCAGCGAAATCAGCTTATAACACACAGCTTGACTAAGAAGTTTCGTTTACAACGCACTTTTATTAACCATAAAATAGCAAACATTTCGCTTAAACAATTGATTTATCACACAGTTTCGAGTTACTTTTCACATGTCTCGTCCTGTCGTCGTCTGTCTGTGTGCGAGCCCCCCCCGCCATTACTTTTCCTCCTTCCTCCACTCTCTCCGCTCTCTACTCATCACTCCTTTTAATACTCAAAACACTGAAAATAGTGAAAAACAATAACTCCGCTTAACATCAAATCTACAGCAAGAACAAAAGCAGAACAAATGAATGCAAACTATTGTGTTGCTTTTTATCTGTTTTGCATTTTGTTTCTTGGAAGCGAACCAAAAAACTGAAACCAGAACCGGCGAAATACTTTTGTTTCTGCACTCTATTCATAACGCTCGCTGCTCAACCAAAATCTTTTCTGCTACACTATACTCGGCGTAATGCAATTATGAACTAAACAATGGTTTCGCGTTAAAAAATTTTTAATATCATTAATTACTGGCATCGAGCGAGCAGAAGTGCCGACATTCGCAGCGCACACACAGCAGATGAAGATGAATAAAGAGGAATTGTGCAAAGGTTTGTTTGATTCGAAACGCAGCGTTGACAAGAGATGAATGACGATCTTGAATTAGGCGAAGTGCCTTAAATTACTTCGACCTTCGCATTACACCCAATTTTCGAGATTGCCATCGATTCTCTGCTATGAATGAGAAATCACAACGCAACATTATCTATCGAGTGCTGCTTTGCGCTCTAGATCGATTCGCGAGCATCAGTCCACTCCCTTCAACTAACATAGCGGCGAATGATTACACCATTACCAGAAAATTATTTCACTTCGCTTTCCATTTACAATTTTTCACTACTTAAATATTGAAATTTTCGCATTTACATCGCAAAATTAGTTTAATAATAAAAATTTCAATTTGAAAAGTATAAGAGACAAATTTGCATATTCAAAGCAATCGATTTGTTTTCTACTCTTGCATCGCTCCCTCTCTCCACTTCTCGGCTTAAATGAAAAGTAAGCATTTTTGTGAACAGCCAAGTTTCGCTCTCTGCTCTCAACCGTAGAATAAGAAATAATAAAGTGTAGAAAACAGAAAGTGAAGAAATCAGTAACTTTTTTCGCTGCTTTACCTCTTATACAAAGAATCAGCTTTTGAAATATAAGTTATCGATTTTTTACTCGCACGTTTATATCTATCTGTAACTCAGATAAGAATTTTCGTGCTTTTAACACTAACCTAAGCTGTTTTTTTCTCCTCATACTCCTTAAATCTATCTTTACTTTTCACTTCTCTTTGCTCACTCTTTTCTTTCTACTATTCACTTAAATGATGACAAAGATTTCGCGAAGCAAAAACATGGTTCAGTTTAAGAACGCGTAGAAACAGAGAGAGAAAGCAAAAAAAGTGAACGTAGAGTATAAATTTATATTTTATAAGATAAAGCACAAGACAAAAATCTTTTCAAAAGCATTTCATTCGTTTCGTTTTTTATTCAGAATTTTAAAAAAAAGGAATATGAATTCATCTCTTTGGGATTCACGATCCGTTTTTGGCAAATTTTCGATCGATTTGTGAGTGAAGGCAAAAAAAAGCGAATAGTGAAGTGAAATATATATAAAATGCAGCGAAAATGAAGATGGAAAATGGAAAGTAGAAGTGCGAAGCATTTTGCAATATGAAAGCTACTAAAAAATATTAAAAAATGTTTTGTTTTCATACTCAACATTCGTATTGAAATTTCATGTGCGCAAATCGAGTTAATAATCTATTCGATGATAATAATCGTTTTGCAAAAGCTCTTTAATAAATCACTAGAAGTGGTTCGCTTCTTTTTACGACACACAATATAAAATAAAGAAAAAAGTTGGAAGGAGCTGTTTAAACACTGCGAGTACTACTGGTAAAAGAAGCGCAGATGAAGCAACAGCTGTCGATGTGTGTACTAAAGTAAAATAAGCATTACTGAGAAGGAATCCATATGTAAGAAGAGATAGATAGAAGTAATTGGAGTTTGAGCGAAAACTGTAGGCGTCAAGAATAAAATTGGCTGGAAAACAACAATAACAAACACGTACACGCATCTTTCTTCCGCACGAATGCGAGTAAATTTTCAAGCGAACGGCGGACTGCGGACAAAATGGGCGACAAAAAATGAGAAATATATGTAATCTTCGTCGATAATGGTGAAATTTAGTGCGGGCGGAAATCTTGGAGGATTTCGCAGCTTAATATAGCGAAAACTGAAATTAGGCTACAAATGAAAAGAAAACATAGCGAGAAAGAGACGGCGGGATGAAAATAAACAATGTTGGATTGTAGTGGAAGCAAAAGAAGAAGAGGAAAAAGAGAAGATGGGAATTTTTACGAATCGTTGCGAAAGACTCGACAGTAAAATGGTCACGTTTTCGTTTTCATCTTCATGAACACAGTTTTAGCGCAGAGTTGAGATGAGATGAGAATGAGAGTACGAGATCGAAGCGGAGAGAGAGATGGAGCGGGAGAAAGAGATCAGCTTTGAACGCGGTCGAATCGAGAAAAGCTTCAGCGATGGTCATTGAATGTGCCGAGCTTACATTCAAAGTGATCAACGTTTAATATCTTTTTTAAACAAAAAGTGAAAAAAGAAGCGAACGGGGAGCGAGAAAATGCGTCGAATTTCATTTTAGTTGGCGAACTGTATAACAAAAGCGAACGAGAAAGAGAGAGAAAGCGTCTAATTTAAAATTGCGAAGTTCAAATATTACAAAAGCAGCAAATTGTTTACAGAGTTTGAATACAGAGAGGAGAGAATGAAGAAGCAAAAAAGTAAAGTGAAAAGTGTTCTTTGTGTTCCTATAGCTCAGCAATGCGTAATAATCATATACAGCGAGCGCAGAGAGTGTCTCCGAAATCAATGGCATCGTTTTGTAAACACAATTTCATTTTTGATTAAACAGTAAAAGCATGTGACGCGATGCGATCCGATACGATGTGATGCTGCTGCCGCGATGCATCATTGCGTACGAAACGTCAGCTCGCCATACAGGCGTTCAAGCCTGCTTATGCCCATCTAATTAATAAAATACGCACTTTGTACTGCATAATACCTGCGCGCCGCGCTCTACTATCGAAGCTCTCATTCATCAACACAAACACATTAATTTGGCGAGAATAAGAAAAGCTGTTTTCAATAAGTTTGTGCGTGTGTGTGTACGGATTTAGCTTTCTGCATCGTTTCTCGTTTCCAGCGAATTCAATAACAACAGGAAAACAGAATGGAGCAGAAGAGAAGAGGAGAATGAATGGAAAATGGAGAATTGCGATTCGAGGAAAAGCTATGCAATAAATAAGAATGAGTATGAGATTAGAAAATGTATTCATTGCGAGTAATTGAATCGAAAGCCTTTTTCTGTAATTTGTTTAATATAATCGACAATTTACAACAAACTCCATTTTCACCAGACTTTCACAATTGATCCAAACACCAATTCTCTTCCTTTCTCCGCATTCAATATCATCGCCTGCAACAGCAACAACAAGCACAAGAATAAGAAGAAGAAGTGGAGTAAAGCCAATGTACAGTGGCAACAAAAAAACTTTTTTACGACGTCGACATTAAATTCGAAGCAATAAAAAAGTGCGTAAAATTTTTAAAAATAATTTTTTCACCCGCTTTCTCTCTCGCTTTCTAAACTGCAAACGTTGCTGAGCCGAACATTCAGTTTTCAAAAAACATTGCAACTCAGAATTTTCATTGCACTGCTTTTCTGCTTCTGTTTTTCAAAATGAAAAAATCATGACGACGGAGTAAAAGTTTGCTTTGCCATCCTTTTCCTCTTCGCTTGTACCAAGACGAATAAGAATCGAGCTTTCGGGCAAATTTTTACTTCCTTGCAACCTAAGAGTCTTTTCTTTTCTTCGCACATCTTTCAAATCGTTGCATTTTTCTACGCAAAAATTTTGTTTCAAACGAAAAGCAAACAAAAAAATTTTTGATATGTTTTCTGTCTTTTCTCTTATTGAGAAAGCGAAACAAAAGCAACGGTGACTGCGTTTTGCTTTCGCAGAGAAGCGATGCAGATTTCGGAGACAGAAAGAAAGAAAGAAAAAAAACGAAAGACGAACTTTTCGTAATAAAATTCAGCACAAAAAGAATTGGAAGCGAAAAAACAGCAAAGTACATTAAAGAATTTTCAAAATCGACAAAAACTTTTTTCTTCCTTTTCCTTCTCAAGTTTTTGTTCGACAAATAGAGAAAAGCACCGAAGAAAAAATTTCTACTTAAACAAGTGACAAGCAAATATTCACTCTTCTGCCGCTGCTGCTTTCTTCTTCATATGAAAATCGAATTTCAAATTTGGTTTGTCAAACAAAATATTTCTCAACATTTTTTCAACTTTTTCTTAAAATATATCATCAAAAGAGCGAAAGAGTGAGAAAAAACGTAATTCGCATTGATGAATTCGAGTCTGACTATCGCAGTTTCATTTTTCATGCTTTCATAAATTTTGCGGATGAAAAAATTGAGCTAAAACCGACTTTATAATTATCATATTAAAGCCTCTATTAAAAGTGTAATTCACTTTTATCTCTGCAATTAATGTGTGTTTTTCTTCAAGCGAGTTAAATATCTGAAAATTTATTTCGCTCCTTTTTCGCGCAAAAAAATAATTTTCATAAAAACTTTTTTGAAAATTTTACTGAATTTAAGCAATGAAATACATTTGAAATCCATTTAAATTCGCATAGATTGAAAAGAGATAAGTTCTTTAAAGAAATAGCAAAAATTTTTTTCGCTTTGCTTTTTCGCTTCTCCGCGTTTCTTTTTTAATTTTAATTTCTCTTCGCGCACACAAAAATTCAAATTTTGCTGCGAGTTGAACGCTCGCAAAAATTATTTTACAATTTTGAGAATCGGCGGAATTTTTTTCCTTTTTTTGCTGAACAAAATTTCAATAAATTTGTTATGCAGAGAAAATAAAATTCAATTTTATCCGACTATATAAAAAAGCATCTAACTGAATTGGAGTAGAAAATTGTCGAATACAAAGAGCAGCAATTTGTTCGGTATAAACAAACGAAGCAACAAGAGGATAAAAAAGATGAAGAAGAAGATGAGTTTAGCTGTCACTCTTTGTGCAACAAACAATTAACGAGTTAATGTTTTGAGATCAATGAATTTGGACAGTGTGTTCGAAAAAAATGCGTTCGATAATATCATTCGCTGCGCACATTACTCGCCGAATCGTTCGCCTATCGATTGGCCAAATATTGAATTATTTACGTAATGTGTGTTTGCAAATATTGCAAATTGCGATGAAAAATTTGTTCAAATAAAAGCCGCTTTTCATCCACTTTGCGCTAAGCGAAGATACATTAAAGGATTTGCGAAAAAAAACGCGACAGCGACAACAACGATGAAGAAGTTGACGGAGTTCGGAGTTGGCACGGGAGGATAGAGTGAAGATGGTGGAGAAGTGAAGTTGTGTTTGTAGCGAGATGAGCGATGAATACAGCGAGGGCAGCGCGTATTCGGCAATTTGCATAATAATAACGTTGCAAGTGTAGCGAAATTCGGCAAATGAAACTTTTCTTTTATTGGATTAAAGCAAACCTCAATTCATTTCGTAATTTGCTACAAGATGCGCGCAGAGCATACTAAAATGCGAAGATAGCGAGCCGCGATGTAAGTCGAGAAAAATTTTTCTCGCTTCTCGATCTTCGCAATCAACGAGCGCCCAATTTTCAAGTTTGAGTAAATTAAAAGATGGAGATGAAGATGATAATGATAGAGATGGAGAAAATTTCGATCGTAAAAGCAAATTTGATGAAGCTGAATGTCTCGTCAAACACGATTGAGTTCTCAATTTAATGAAGTTAATTGTTAATCTGTTTTAGTATGAGATTATGTTTGCGGCAGCGGCAGCGATTAATTAGTGAAATTGAAATTCGCTTCTCGCGAGTGCATCATTTCGCTCGCTGGTTTCTGGTTGAAAGCGAGATTTAAAAGTGGAAAAGAAAGAAAGAAAGAAGAAAATGAAATTATAAGATGCGAATTGTAAAGCAATGAGTTATAAAATGTAAAAGAAGAGAGCGAAATAAAAAAGATTTGCATAAAAGAACATAATTGAATTGTAGCGTTCGCAATTGTAAGTTTTCTCAAGCAAAAAGCTAGACTGATGCCTGCGGGGCGTCTGCTTGATAAGCCAGTGTAGAGCGCAGCTAGCGAGATAGAGCGAGTGAGAGACGCAATCAATTTTGATTTCGAATACAATAAATGCGTTATGAAAGTCCGAAAGAGCATTTGAATGTAACTGTCAGCGGAGTAATTGCAGCGAAAGTGTTGCAAAACAAAGAGCAAAGTGCGAAGTGTGCACATTTTTTCGCGCTGCTTTCACTTCTCACTCACTTTCTCGCTTTTCACTTTGAGCGTTTTATTTTGCGTACGAGAAGCTAGAGAAAGCAACGAAAAAATTCGCTTCTTTCGCAGATCAATAAAGTGTACAAATTGTGAACAATGCCGACGATCAGTCCGCGTTTTTTGCTTCTTTTAAACGCGATCACTTTTTCCGAGAAATTAATCGCTGTTCATCAGCACGGCGATCGCGAATGGGCGATCACCTCGATGCGCGCAGGAAGGCAAAAAATGAAGAGAGGAGCAAAAACGTCTTGTTTTACACAGAGATAAAGATGAAGAATACCACTTGAAAAAGAAGGTACACACATCGTATCAATCGCCTGCAGTGTCAAAAGTTGTTGCTTTTTGTCTTCCAGCGAAAAGTCATTCTCTTTCTTTCAAAAACTTCAATTGAAGAAGCAATTGGATAACACATTGAAACACACGAGAGCAGTATCAAAAAGCACGCAGAAGAAGGGCGATCTTTTGGGAAATGTTGAATGCTGGATCGAAGAAAAAAGCTAGAGAAGTGAACAGTATAATACCGTCAACTTCAGGACTGAACACATACACAAACTGTTAGGCAACGAAGCGAAAAAATGATGAGCATTCCTTTTGCTTCTTCTACGACTACCATTCCGCCAAAGTTTACTTTGTATTCTTGAAACACTTCAATACAACCAAACAACGTTATATATTGATGAAAAAGAAGAAGAAAACTCTAAAACCGATACTTTACTCGTTTTCCATATACATTCTCCTCGATCAATTCAGAGATCCACTTTCAGACGAAACTAGTGATCAGTGAAAAACCTACTTTTCAATCGAAAAACAAATGCAGCAAAACTTTTCGCATGCTGAAACTGATCTAAATTCGCATTCGCTTTTCAATGCGTTTTTCAATTTGGCGAGCTCGCAGCTTCGTCAACCACTTATCAGCTAATCTAATTTGCTTTTCGAACCTAACAAACACATAAATAAGTGAAGAACAGATTTTGTAATCTTAAACTAGTAAATTGCTATGTGTTTAGCGCAGAGACGATTTTAAAGATGTTTGTCGTTGTCGCTCATTAATATTTAGCATGAGACGAATCCAAGTGGTTGTAGAATTGGACCGAAAAATGATGACAATGTAATGAAAGAGGAAACACTCAATTTATTATAATGAGTAAGAAAATTTTCATGAGTTGGAAAGCTTATATAGCAAATAATGTGCGCGTATCGCGTTTATGAATCTGACGCAAAACTGAGTATCGGTTAATTTCGCGTTGTGAAAATTTTACATGAATAGATCATATTTCGCCCGAAAGTTACATGCTTTGCTTTTTGCCTTCATGCGTCGGCAAGTTTATAAGCGAACAAACGCCCAGAAAATAATAATTCATTTTTTGATTCATCTCGCGGAAAACAGCGTTCATTTCTGCTCCTCTATATGTTTCTTCTCTCCATCTCTCTCTCTCTGTCTTATTAATAGCTGCAAAATTAAACGCGAAAAACGCGGAGATAATTTTTTGCTTCTATTGCAACGTAATTTGAATAATTTTAAAGCTCATTCATAAATGATAAGTATCTATGAACTGACGAAGTATAATTTTTTTATCTTCTCATTCGCTTGCTCGCTCGCTCTTCTTATTCGTTCGAAGTAAGTGAGGCGCGAAATTGATTTCTCGTTAAAAACGAACACACTGAAAATAGCAATAAAAAGCGAGAAGAAGTGTTGCTAGTGAAAAAGGATGCTGCGAAAAACAACTCGTCCTACGAAATTCTCTCCATTTCCAACATCGTTTTTCAAATTTAGCTGCAGCACAACACGGCTTTCGGTTAAATACTGCGAGCAAAGCACGTTCAATTAATTTACTTGCGAGGCAACAGCAACAACAACGGCGACCCAGAAAAAAGCAAACAAACACAAAGCATTTTCTGCCTCACAACCACTTGATCACGGATCTCTTTCTAGCTCTTCATTTTCTAATTTTAAAAATTGCGTTTCGTTTGTTTACTTCGCTTCGAAGTATGATGGGTCACACATACACACACACACAATGATCATGATGAAATGGCGCGGCGATCAAGGGTCGGTAATGAAGATCGAAAAGAGCGCAATTTGGCCATCATTGCGAACGAGAGCAGCGATGAAAAACATTTTCGTTTTCACGCGTTTCTCGCGAGGCTGGAGAATAAAATGCGAATCGATATTTGCAGCGATTGCCTCCGAAAATACTAAACTCGAGCGATAGAAAAGCGAGTTCTACGCTTTATTTGGTTCGCTTTCTAATTTCGAACAACAATTTCCTCAATAAAACAGCGCCATTTTACTCTTTATGAGTTTTTACAAAATAAACTTAAAGAGAGCAGCAAAAGTGCAGTGAATAAACTATAATTAAGTTGAAACAAGAGCGTTTTTAAAGCATGTGAAGAGCTTTACAATGCAATATTTGAGCGCAAAAAGAGTAAAGAACGCAATATATCACCGGCGAGCAGAAAAAGTGAGCGGGCAAAACACGTACGAAAGCAATCAAATGATCGTTGAAGTGTATGAAAAGAAGAAGAGGAAGAGAAGCTTGATTCTAGAAACTTATAACAAAATTGTGTGCCATGATTAACAAAAGCCAGCGAAAAGAAAAAAAGAGAAAAAGTTGAATGCCAAATTCATCGATGCGAAAATTTGATCTAAGAGAACAACACAATTCGTAGCGCGCACAAAAATATTGCTTCTCTTACGTGATAAACACAAAGATGCTTGTGCGAGTTCTCTCTATCCACTACTCTCCTATTTCTCACCACCAATTTTTTATTCCTTCAAAACGTCTAAAATGTTCAAGTGGAATTTATCAATTTTACTTGAGTAAACATGTTTAGCTAAATGCTTACGAGCAATTTTTTACCTCTTCCTCTTCTCTTTCGATCCACTCACTCACTTTTCAATACAAATGCACTTAGAAATAAGCATTGAATTGAGAAAAAAAGCGAGCGAAATATAAATTTTTTTAATATGAAAATTTTTCGACGTCATTTTGAATTCGATCTGAAAAATATTTTCATTTTTTTTTGTTCATTCGTTTAAAAAGTCCACTGTTCATTTGGTATGAATACGCACACACGAACACACACAGCATATAATATATTAAAGCGGCTCGTGTATTGCATAGCAAACTTTTTTCTGTGTGTATACGTCGTAGTTAGTAGCGGCAATAACCCGATAATCTCTCGAAGTATGTGTGTGCATTTCTCTCTCTCTTTCGTTCTGTTTTTTGCGCGAAGCGTACAAATCATTTATTCGAATGGTTCGTTAAAAAACGGGCACACATTAAATAATGCAAAGTATGTTTTCTATCATTAAGCTCGTCATCAAAAAAGATTATACATACTTTCGCGCTGTGTTTTCGAGCAGCGAAAAACTAAAAAATAAAGCCCATAGAACAACGACGATGATGAGTTGAAAAAATTTAAATTCGCTACAACAGCTAGCGAAAATGCGAAATTTGCAAATGCAAAATTGCTTAAACAATAAGCTTCATTAGCTCGCCATTTCATACTTCTCGCGATTTTGATGCACAGCGTATTTGCATAGTGCACTGTGCATAGGCGGTTAGTGGACGCAGTGCATTAGCAAAGAAAGTGTATGTCCACACAATTAGGGAGAATGAATAATGCGATAAAAATGTGTGCAGCATCCAATTCGTATGGTTACCGCTGGCGACATTAGCATCGGACAATAACAAGTGTGCAATGCACTAGAGTATACGCTAGTGGCGAATATGTGCTGGCGAGTTTAAGAGAAGAAAGTAAATTCGCATTATACGCTATGCATAAAGTAAAGCGAACATATAAACACGCGAAGATCGTTCCCCGAGGAAGCGCCGAGATGGTCGATCGTACGACCGCTGCAATATGCATTAAGCTGACATTGCGGCTAGAAATATCACCTGTCATTGGAGCTTGTTGTTTTCGCTGCGCTTTCATTTGTTTTTTGGGTTGAATAAGAGCGAAAATGAGCGAGAGAAGAAGAAATGATAGGCGGACATTAAAAGCATTAATAAAAGCAATGAAGAAATGAAGATCGGCAGTTGGAACGGTAGGCATCGTCTTACCGCCGCCGAGAAGTTTGTACACACAGCGAACGGAGCAACATGCACAGAGATCATATTTTTCTTCTTCTTTTTCTCTTCTTCTTCTTCTTCTTCTTCTTCGCTTTCGTTAAATTTGATGGCAGAGCATTTACGGTTTATGTTCGTTTTATATGTGTTCGTGCTTAAATCCATCAGAAGCGAGCAAAAGCTATATCAAATCTAATGATTTATGAACAACCATATCGCACACACACTGTCTTTCTCTCTGCTTAAAAATCATTTGATCTATAGTTTCGTATAACCTCCGCCATATGAACGAGCGATGAAACAAAGAAGTTTAGAGCGAATATCGACTCGTAATCGAGCGAAAATTGCACCGCAAACAAACATAACGGTAACCGCCTATGTAAATGAGCAAAAAGCGGCGCTGCTTCTCTTATCGTGCATGTGGTCAGCAAATGGTACGAAAATGATAATAAAATTACTTAGCGCAACAATAAGCGCTGAGAGTGAAATGATTAGCACTGCGGCATAGCGCTCCGAGTCCGAGTTTCGTGACGTTCGCCGTTCGCTTTACTTCATCACCATAAATACGATCTCCTCTTTTCGCGTACCTTTTAAAAAAGCGGATGCATTTAAATACGTTTACTGCGCTCAATATGTTCGCGCACATTCACCGACCAAATGTGTTCTGAATAAACTCGAGCTTAGCGCGGGAGCAACAGCAGTAAAATCCGACACGAGCTTGAGTCAGAAGAATAAAATGTGAAAAGTGCAGAAGAGGTCCAGCTAAAGTTTCCGCGAAACTATTTCCGTCCATTTAAAACATTAGCGCACTTTGCCAGTGTGTCTATCCTAAGTCTTAAACGTAATCTGCTGAGATCAATGTGCTGACAGAAGCGAACGAGAAGCGGCACAGCTGATGATGGATTGTTGTACGGATCATCACTCGTTTCACAATTTACTACTTCGCCTCTCATTTCGAAAACCTACGCGAATTTCGCTGCACTATCCTACATTCAAGCTCATCGCTTTCTCTCTCCAACTCTTTTGCTTCCAGGCTAAGTGCTTAAATGAAATTATAATTTTCAACATGGAAATTGCCTCCAAAAACAGAGAAAAATGTGCAAACAAAAAATAAACGATTGCAAAACGGCGTCATTGTAGCATTTCAATTCGCTCGCGTTTGAATTTGATGTAAAAAGTATAATTTAAAAAGGTGTGAAACAAATACAGCGTGCGAACACTCTGTCTACACAAGATAAACATGCACATGGATCATTCATTTCCATTTTCAAGCCGCCATAAAAACTGCGCATAAAAAACGGCTTCGAAGATAATTTCTATCCACTCTTCTCATTCCACATTCTATTCTCACTCTAAAGCCTTTTTCTGCGTAGTCGAACGCAAATAAAATTGCTGCAAAAAATTTGTTTCGTTCGCAGCGTAAGCTTGCACCGTCCTCTTGTACATCCGCGCTTTCGCATCATCCATCGTCTCTCTCTCTTCGTCGTTTTGTTTGCGAACGAGAATGCAAAGTTTGCATTTGAAATTGGTTCCAATTTCTGCATCGGCGTTCAACGCGCGCGCTATGCAATCATTTTCACGAGCAGCAGCACCAACAGCAGCAGCAAAAGCAATGTGCAAAGAAAGGATGCAAACAATCTAAACAAGTAAATAAAAAACGAACGAATCGACTTTTCTACTCACCTCGCATCGGGTCCTATTGATGTTGTTCAGATTGAGTCGAAATATTTTATCCCTGTGAGAAAAGAAGCGAAAAAAAGAGATGAACAGGGTAAACATTGGGAATTGTGAAAATTGTTTAAGAAAGAAGAGAGTGCTGTGCGAACAAAAGTCTAGATATATTGCGCGTATACAGTGTGTTTGTGTAATAAAAAAGTTTTGTACCAGCTAGTTTTAAACGCTTTTTGATCGTATTTCTTTCTTCCTCGGCTGCTCTAGTACACAAAGCTTTAGGGATGCGCGTCATTTTTGACAAATGACTTTAAGAAGGCTTTAAGCTCTTTTTCGGTGCACGGATGAATTTTTTTGTTAACTTCACAACTTTTTGGAACGAGTTTGAAAATGTGAGAAGAAAAGCGAAACAGAGAGGAATGTAAAAGAAGAGAGGCTGAAGCGAACTTAGAGAGGATTAAGTTTTACGGATAAGCTTCAATTTTATAATTCATAGCTGCGCCGTTCGCTTTTCTTTGCTTATTTGCTCGCTCGCTCTGTTCGCAATATGCGTTCTTGTTCTTCCATCGTACGTCGTATGTAGTAAGTACGGCGAGAGAAAGAAACATACGACGGATTATGTCTTATGTATTATACATATTAGAGATATTTATGACAAAATGTGTGACAGTTTGTTTTTTTCTTTCGCTTTACCATAAACTCTATTTTAGCCGAAATTGAGCCAACATAAGTTATGGCAAAGATTAGCGGATATTGGCGTTGAAAATAGCGAGAAGCAAATTGAAATATCAGCCGCTGTCGGAGCTTTAAGTTTTATTCAGCTTTTTTCATGCGAGTTTCGCAAAGTTAAAATTAAAAATTAAAATAGCGCGGACATTACTATGAAACCTGAAAAATTGTGGCCATATTTTATAATAAACAAAACTCGCATTCGTGTGTCATTTATTTATGAAAATGCGACTTATCAATAAATATATTTGCTCGAAATGAAAAAAGCAAATCCGAAAAATTTCATAGAAATGATGCTTGTGTGGTGTGTGTGTGTGGATTCCGTTTGTCTTTTGTTTCTACCATTTTGTTGAATAATATTGTCATTCTTATTATTTTTTATTGCTCACTATTCTAAATAAAAACGCGAACTGTATTTCTATTTATTTATTTTTGATCGCTGCCATAATTTTGAAACGCAACATTCAACGGAGCGAAAAGTTGTTTTGTTCTAAGCTTTCATCGAAAAAGCTACGTGCACCACGTTTTTTCGGCTACTTTCTTTGTTTCATACCTTTCATTGTTTTTTCATGTTTTTCATTATAAAAACGACAATAAAATGTTTGAAATTATTGAACATATGCTCGAATAAAAGTAAACAGAGAGTGATGAGGATGATGCACTTACATAGCTCCGACGTACAAAACATCTTTGCTAGTGTCCAGATGGAAGATACGGTAATGAAGTTTACCACAGCTGAATTCTCGAATGTGGTCTACAGAGGAGGAGAAGAGAATGTAAAATTATATTAATGTGTTGACAAGTAAATAAAGTGCTAAAGAGCTCGCAATGCAGCGTTACTTTGTCGATCCGCGGCACACAATTTGGCTCAATCGCTTTGTGAAGCGAAAAGTTTTTAAAAAGCAAAACAAGAAGAGGTAATGGAAGTGGCAATTGAAAAAATGACAAACTCCCCGCTTCTACTCGTGTTTCGCAAACGATTTGGATGCGAAAACAATGGCGTAGATTCATTAAGTGTGTTCATTACATGATTTGGTAGCGATTTAAGTTATGGTTGAGAATAGAATAGAGCGCTGCTCTGAAATAATCATTGCATCAGTATTCATCGGGCGAGATAGAGGTGGTATCGTATTACATTTACGCACAATGTTTAGCCAACAATTATTATGATTGCTTAAATATGCATTTCGTTTTCTCTTTATTGCAGCTCTCTCGATGGTAATTGCTCGCGAGCGGTAAAAAGCCATCACTGCTCATCATTCAACTTTTGTGCACAAGCTTTTCATTCTTCCGAAAAAGGAATCCGTTTATAGCTCGTAAAATAAAATAGAAAAAATAATAATAACAGTTAACGAACATGTACACACCGGTCGCTTACAATCATGCTTAATGATAATTAAGCTGAATCCAACAACGACGTTATATACACACACACAAAGCGGCAGCGTAGCAACAGCAGCAGCGAAGCCCAGCTGCCAATTTTTACACGCCATTCATTTCATTTACTCTTATTCTGAACTCAACAGCAACTGAACGCTGAGCAAAGTGAAACAAGCTAAAATAAATTATTATTTTTAACTTTAATTTTAATTTTTTGCCTCCATAATTAATGACAATTTTTTCTTTGTCACTGTGTTACTTTCGCAAAATTTAATGCAGGCAAAAAACTCGCGTAATCGCTTTCGTTCTTTATCACACAAACAAGCGCATAGTGAAAAGTTGGCGAAAGAACTCAAATTCGTACCTACAGGCTAATGAAAAAGAATTTTGTTAATTTACATTTGCTTGGCTTTTTACTTTTCCGATGCTGCGTTTGTACGTATTTGTTGTGGCTGTTTGTGTCTGCGAAAGATATCGCAGCATAGAAACGCAAATGCGAGCAAGCTAGCGAGCACCCTACTTTCTCGCGGGCTCGCTTCGACTAATGTAGATGAGTGAGAAAGCGAGAGAGCGACTTCCTTAAAGTTATTCCTGCAGGGACGTTAGAGCACGAATGGTGCATTAAGCGTACTTATTAATTACAATTTGTGTAGCTGGAACAATGATGAAGGGGCGATGAAGATTAGCGAACAGTGGAGCCGAGTGCGAACAAGAACAAAATCTGTTCGCTTCTCTTTTCTTTTTCTAATTCTTCTTCTTCTTCTGTTCGTTTGACGAATTGAACAGCGAACAGCGCTCTGTTATTACCGCTCGCCATCACATATTTATTAATATAGAAGCAGCGAAACGAACGAATAGAACACAGGATCGAGGGGACAGGTAGTAAAATTTATTGCTTGCAGTTTGCAAGCAAAAACATCTATCACTAAAATCTTAATTTGTGGGAGGTTTACTGCGGCCGTCGTTTCAGGATAACAACTCAATGTCTTCATTTATTGTCTCTCTTTCTCTCTATCGCTCGCAACTTTCTCGAGCTGATTTTACTTTCATCGCAAATGCTCTGCTCTCTACTTTATCTTGCTTTTTACTTTTTTGCGCTCAGAGTTTTCCATTTACTGCAATTTGTCGCAGTCACTACCCGTACAGCACTTAAAATAAGCGCTCCATTTGCGATTGCTTGAGAAATCACTCATCTCATTGTAATCGATGTTATTTACTTGAAGAGGTAGAAATTAAAATGGAAAAATCGATGCTTTCTAACTAGATGGATAGTGCTTACCGCATGCGAATGGTTCATTTTTTATTCAAATTGTCAATTAAGTGTTATTATGTAAATAGAAGAATTTTACGATCGCTATTAAAATGTTGGCGATTGTTGATTTCGCAGCGAGACACTCACGCAATGCTTCGAACACTCGGAGCCTGTGGACTTTGCCGAACGCGACATACGCGCATCGGTGCTGCTGTTTTTGCTGTTAGCGTTAGCGCACGGCGAGTTTTTGGTTTGCTGTACTGTTTCGTGAAAAATGATCATCATTCTTCGGTCCACTGTCAACGACACTCGCAATATATACAATCGCTTCTCACACAAAGAGTGAGCGAATGAGCGAGAGAGCGAGAAAGTGAAAACGAGCGAGCGAGTGAGAACGAGTGAGTACGAAATGAATGAAAAACGCAAGTTTGCTTTCGTGGAGTCGATCCAAAATACATCAAAATGATCGCCATGAATGTACATCATTATGTCGTTAATGTAATCATCAATTAGTGTTTGTTACAAGTAAAAGCGGAAAAAGCGCGATTTTTCTCCGCTTTTTCACCGCTTTTTTCTCTTCTCTCTCCGCTTTTACGCCCTAATTAAAAGCTGAAGAGCGAGGGAGATCATTGGTGGAAGCTGGAAAATAAAAAGCATCTCGCTCGTTCTCACTGTGACTCGATATCCATTAAACGATTGTCGTACACTGGGTAACGAGCGAAGAAGCAGAGACATTGAGGCATTGGACAAGTACTTAAAAATGGAGTTACGCATTTCTACTATGTAATTAAACGTTTGATTGCAAATTCAAAAAGTCGTTTAATTTATTTCTCCGCTTTTAATGCGATGGCTTTATCGCTGGAACTCGGTAAAAGTTGTTCGCTAAATTCGACTCAAATGTAAATTAAGCTCAATAATAGTGAGCGCGTAAAGAGCAGGAGAAAGTAAAAAAGTGGAGATGAAAAATAACATCAGTCGGAAAGATCAGCTTCGCAGCGAAAAAAGCGAACACGAAACTTCAAATTTTGTCGACATTTTTTGCTTCTCTCTTTCACTTGGAAAATTTTTATCGCGGCATTTCGAAAAAATGAAGTCAAAAAGCGATGTAACTGAGGATAAGTGCGTAAACTTGCTACCATTAATAGCTGGTGTATATAATATACATAAAGTAATATGCGCGCACTTTATTTATCTCCTCCAGCTTAGCCCATTATTTTTAGTATGCATTTCGTGTCGTTGCGTCGGATTGCGTTCGCTCTCGCTCGCTCGCTTTCCAACCTCGACTACTCCTAAATTAAACGATAAAAGGTAGTGGTGGCGATGAGGATGTTCACAATGACGACGACGACGAGTTCGGCGATGATGATGATGATGAGTGTTGCACCTCAGGGAAAGCAGCGGCAGCAGTGCTTTCGCTGCTCGTTTCTCGCTCTTGCTAGCATCGATTCTTTTTTAATGAAGACATTTGACGCACGTTTTATGACAGGTGTTTTGACAGAGAGGCAGAGGAAGAAGTGCTTCTCGCCGTCGCTCAAACATTGTTTTCGAATTTGGCGTCGGAACAAAGCAGCGACCAAATGAAGCGAGTAATGAGAAGTAGATGAGTTCGAGGAAAACAACCAATTTGCCGTGTACGACGCATATTTTGCGCTCTACCTCTGGCAGTGAATGTATAAAAAGCATTTGCACTACGCTTATTTACTCGCTTCTTAGGGCGCTAAACTCTCATCGAAACTGATTGAGACATCAGAAAATATTAAGTACTGCCGAGCGTAGGAACTTTTTCTTCGCTGCTGCTCGTTTCGTTTGTTGCTGCGAGTAATTTGCTGTTGTTAGCAATCGTTTGTGCGCTAGCGCTGGGCTCCGTCGCGGACCCGAGCACAAAAAGCGAGAGAGAGAGAAGTAACACTGGTTTCATTTGTGCGTGGCCCAAAAGGTATGCATAACAGGGTGGGAAGTGTATAGACTGGCGAAAACAGCGAAGCGGCGAAATTGAGAAACGCATAAATTATCGCAACGAATGTACGTCGACGGCACAATGGCGAGAGCGGACAGCGGTTTGCGAACAAAAATAGGGCCGAGTTCGCGGCAACGTAATTTGTGTATCGGTCATACTGCGAAATAACAAACCGTCAATTAATGCAATATCGCCATAAGCTTGATTACAACTTCAACAAGTAATACAAGCTTTTGCAGCGACTAACTAACTACACACGCTGCAAACAGCACTTCCATCATCATCATCTTCGTCTTCTTCCACTAGCTTCTACTTCGCTAGCCACTTTTTTGCTCTTTCATTCTTTGTGACTCGGAGCTCGCAAATTCATGTAATCGAACGAGAAGTAAGCAAGCAGGCAGGCAGCACCTGAACACCAAAACCATTTTCGTCTTAGTGTGTAGTAACTAATAGCCTTCAAACTAAATTAAGCCATCAGCAGGTATAATTATAGATGAGGGTTTTTGTTTCTGCACTGGACGAATGGCAACGAGCAGAGCAGAAACGCAACGATCATAAAAACAAAATGAAGTAAATGAGATTTCTTCTCATTTTTGTTATGCAAAATAATTTCGCTTCGCACAGTAATTCGCTTCTTTCGCCCGCAGTGACACAGACAGGCTGATGAAGCAGAGACGGACGAGAAACTGTTTGCATAACAAAACCACCAATTTCGCCGAGCACAAATGACACGTGTTTGTGTCTCTGCACAGGATATGAATTATGCACCCATTTTCAATTCAGTTGATGTCTTCATTTGCGGAGAAGAAAAAATTCGCGTCGCAATGATGTCAGAAATTCGCTTTAATTCTCGTTAAGTTGGCTTTCTTATTGTTCAAAACAGAGGAGCGGAGCAGAGAAGAAGAAGAAGCAAAAAAGTTTGCCAATTACAGTGAGCAGAAGAGCGTTAAAGCCAGAGAAGTCACCGATGCATCGCAGGTGGAAATCGCTTATTGCGCCATAATTAAGCATTCGTTCTTGTACTGCAGCTATTAGAGAGCGAGTAGCGAGCACGGAAAACACGAGCGATGAGAGGGGAGAGCTGAGCACAGAGAAAAGGAAATCGATCCGTGATAACGCGCCCCACACGTGCTGAGGACACAGAGATGGAGAAGGGATGCAGACGCACACCCATCAAGAAAGCATTTGGCGAGAAAACGATGATTTACAGTGTTTACAACGCAAAAATAAGAGCGCCGCACATCGCGCCACTAACTTCTCCGCATCGCATTCATAATTGATTAAAAACGTTGCGTTGCCTTCCTTTGTTTCGCTCTGCTCTCGCCCCAACTCATTTCCTACCAAGGTAACTTGCGCACCGTTCTCTTCATCAATACATTTACGAGAGCTAGAGGAGAACGAAAATGAAACTCCATGCTCCACTAGCTCATCAGTTTTATATTACTAGTGTAAATTACGCACGTCAAGAGTGAATGAGAAGTGTCCAGTGTAAAAGTCAAGTGACACAAACAGCGGAGCAAAACTCGGAGCTGAGATGAGAAGTGGGCTTTGAGAGAGGAGCGAAGAAAAGCGTAGGTGAGAGGAAGAATAGCAGTTTATTTGCTTTTTCATCCTCCTCTCTTTCGCCTCTTCTTCGATATCTGCTTCAGTGTGCTACTAGTACATTATATTTATCTCCTGAGTGCAGTAAGATGTCTCTCTTCAAAAACGATCGCATTGTTTGCAGCAGCGTACACACCATCCATTTCAATTTCTCTAATTTCAACGCTCTTCTCCTTAAGAAGTTAGTGCAGAAGCAGCTGAAGAAGCAGAGGAGGAAGCAGAAAAGGATTGGCGCAGAATAAAAAGTTTTCGCCGAGCTCAACACTTGTGTTTGTGTGTTTTGTGCCTGACGGAGGATGAAGAATAGGAAGCGCGAATTTAGTTTGATGCATCAACGGCCACGCTTTGTTCGCCACATAACAAATGCGACGAAATACATAGCGAGCGAGCGAGCGAGCGAGAGAGGCTAACGAGAATGAGAAAAGAATGTTCGCTCGAGAAAGGGTTCGTGGCCAACTCAACTGTGTAATTAAGCTTGTGAAGCAAACAACGTGTGTATGCGCTATCGTTTACACTACCAATATTGCAAATAGCATCTATCATCATCTATAGCACAGATTCTAGCCGCAATCGCGCTCTTTCTCTCTGCAAAAGCAATTCTCAGCGCGTTCCATTTCAATTACTCGAATTTGCATTTGTTTCCATCAGCGCTGACTTTTCCAATATACGTCTGATGCAAAGCATTGATAATTGGAGCGATTTCAAAAGTGAGAGCGCGATCATCAGCAAAAGAGACTCGCAATTGGGGATTTTAAAACTGCTCGCTCCAGTGTAAATGTGCACCGAGCGCAGAAAAAGAAGAGCAGCAGAAGAGAGCGAAGATAAAATAGAAGAAGCGAAAGAGAAAAACAGAAAGCAGAGCAGAGCGAGAGCATTAAATGAGCCTTCATTTCGAGCTTAACGCATCCCGACTTCGCTTCTGCTTATCGCACCTTTTCTCTACACCAACGATTTGCCTACGCAAAATGCAGCACGCCAGCAGCGACAAACCGACCGCAAATTCCCGCTGCGGGAATTTCTATCGTTGAATTTGTAAAATGCAGCGACGCTTTATCGCCACTATTACACCGGCTTTAGTTTCGAAAACTGGCGCAAACAATTTTACACAATCGAATGGTATTTTGATCCATTCTCCAGCTCCAATCGCTCGCATTTCGTTTGCTATTGTTCGCACGATTTTAACTTCTTGCGCTAAATTGCAGCGACAAACAGCGAGTGCGACTGGTCGCAAATGTGCACAAGCTTTTTCTCCGCCACTTCTTCTACGCAGCGTTCTGCTAGCATCAATTCGATGGATGGATGCTGTGTTTGCACTCGCTGCTCGAATGCATCCATCGCACAAAAGTGTACACACGCATACACAAATAACTGAAGAAACAGCAAAGCTTTCAACGTAGCAGCAGCAGCAGCAGCAGCAGCAGCAGCAGCGATCTTGTGCATCGGTTTGTTTTGTATTAGAAATAAAAAAGTAAAGATAAAGTTTAATTTATGATTTTACGTTTGAAAGGAAGCTGAGAATGAGAGAGCGAAATGCACATTTGATACAATTAGTTTTGCGTAAATCTTTTCTTCTATTTTGCCATTTTGATTGCGCTGCGATATCGCTGCGAGTTCGCCGATCGTTCTTTCGTTTTTCACCAACACTGAACATTATATAAAGACGTGAATTATAATGAAAAGAATGTTCAAATGCTCTTGAAGAATAAATGGTTCGTGTATTTGTCGTTGATTTATTAGCTTTTATTTCAATACTTGCATTCACTGCAAAAACTAATTCAAACTAAAAATGTGAATCGAGAATACTCGCAGCGACAATAGCGCAGTTGATACTCTAGATTAGATTGTGAGTGTATTCGATTCCAGCGGTACGTACAACAATTGTGCATCGCCGTACATCCATAGAACATAGACCCTCGTCGTGACCACGGGGGGTACGCTTGAGGTATCAAACACAGCCAATACTCCAACATGTCATACGTCTGCCGTTTTGTTCCCACTGCTGTTTCTCACAAACAAAGCGAAATGTGCAAGGCGCTACAGTAGCGATGCGACTGGACACGCTATTGCGGCGACAGCAGCGAGAAAAAAGCGAAGAGCTTGTTATTCGTAACAAGCGACTAATCAGTGTGCGAAGCATATTCATTGTGTTGATCAAACTGGAAGCAAAAGGTGAATTGAACTCGGCGCGGTATTACGGCGATCGTTTTTCACAAAAGAGGATTGAATTGCGACATGCATCACCATTGATTTGCATGTGTAGCGAACGTAACACGTGCCGTAATACTTTGCAATCAATGCTTTCATCAAATATTCCGGCAGACGAACAGCAGAAGCATCAGCGGCGGCTACGAATGCGTGCGTTGCTGCTGAATAGAGGGCCGATGACGAGCGAAATGAAAGTGAAAATAGGATTTCGCAGAGACGGAGAGAGAGAAAGAGAGGAATCGCGTAAATAATCTTTTGTGTGTGATGTGATGAAAAGAGATGGAGAAGAAGCGGAGAAGAATGGTTACTACTCGCTCATTCACTTTTTCGAATGCTTCGAATATTATTTAAAACCGTAATCTTATTCGTGCCCATCGAAAACGTCCATCATCGCGTCCGATCCGAAGCGAAGCAGTAAGCCGGCAGCATTAGCAGAGCGGAGTCAGTGATCGCGCCCATTTTTTACCAAATCTTAATATTACTCGTGCAGCAATAATTCATAAGCTGCGCGTTCGTCGATCAGCACTCTGCTCTCGAATCGATTGCGCTCCGCACTTAAAACACGTAGAGCAGAATGGAAAAGAATGTTTGAGAGCGGAGGAAACACAGAAATTTAAACAAACAGCGAGCGGAGAAACGATACAAACATTTTTAATGATGGTACACGTTGTCAAGCGCTTTCAATGCAGCTTTTGTGTGCTGCCAGCGTCGAGCCGAAATCTCGCATTCTTCGTCTTTTCTCAATTTGTAACAATTGATCGCTCGCAGTATAAGAGCATCGCATAGCAAGCAGCTTCTTCGCCAACACTTTCACGAGCGCGTTTGCTCTGCATAAAAACTCGAGGTGAACAAAAACACTCAAGAGCTGAGCGCCTCAAAATCATATTTTTACGCGCAAAAAATGTTTCGCGCTGATTGAGACTCGAGCGAAAAATGTGAGCAAGTCGAATGCATCGACAGCAGCAGCAGAAGCAGCAGCTCGAATCCATGTTTACAGCGTGTGTCAATCAAGTTGAGAGCAGTGTGATTGATCACTGTTTAGTTGCGACTATCAATTCTCAAAATTCATCGATTATTTGGCAGGCATTTAAGAAAATAATAAAAAAAAGTGGAGAGAGAATTGAGTTTTGTTATGTGCTTCATTTCAATAACAGATTTTCGCTGCGAATAAATTGCCGAAATCAGCGGCGTTCGAAACGCATTCACTAAACAGCATCGCCATCAACATCAACAGTGAACAGCACACATCTCTCGGAATATCTCACGCTCGACGCTTGTTTGCCTGCCTGCCTGCATCTCTGCCCTCCTGTCAAAACGCTCGCTTTTCTTTTTGCTACACACACATCGCACATTTTTATAGACACACACACACACACACGGAGCGAAAGAAGTGAAACGTAAACACAAAGTGGCAAAACTGATCTGTTGCCGAAATTGGAGAAGCAAATAGAAAATAGAACGCAATAAACACTATTTTCTCTGTACATTATGTTTGGCTGCAGCGTTGCTGGATGCAAAGCATACCTCGGTGATGCCTCAGAGCGTGCTGCGACTCCACAACACTGTGCTTGGCCCATTGTCCGTGTCTATATCCAAAACATGAGCTCGGTGACAGGAGAATGAAAAGCGCAAATATTAGTTTAATAAACATTTTGGTCCACAAATAACGCAGTAACTTTGGCTTGTTTAAATTAACTAAATAACAATAAGTTGGTCCGTGATGACGCTGTTGAGCAGAAAGAGGAGGCGGAGGAGGAGAGGCTGGAGGCCGCAAAGCATTGGATCGTTGTCGTTGTTGCTGTTGCTGCAGCATTTGTTTGCAGTGATCATTCGCGAAGATTGAAAAGAGTTGTGTCGACACAAATGACGACGGATGAGCGGAGGCCGAAATGGATGCTTGCGACGGAAATCCGGTGAACACGATCGCCACTGCACACTGCGCTGTTTAATTCGCGTTCGCTCTTTCTTGCTTTTTAACGCGCAATGATGTACGCGATCAAATTAACAACAATCATTGCTTACAGTCGAATTGCTCGCGTAATCAATTTGCTGGTCGCACACAAAGCGACAGACGAGTGTGCGAAAGAGATGATCTTCAGAACGACTGGCGAGAAGTAAAATTCATCGGCGATAAATATTTGCAAAGCAAATCAGCGATAATTTAGACGGTCAAAGACGGCGACTAACTTTCGCTACGAACAACGGTCACGCATCGACAAACTTTTCGCTGCTCTTCTCCAGACTTGTGCTTTCAAGCACTGGAAACTTATTGAGAAACGACGGAGCAACAGAAGGAGAAGTGAAGTTATGCGAGATCAGAAACGACGATACGTTTACAGTGATTGCAGACACTCGTCGAAAGGATCAATTGCGAGACATTTTCTTGCCGCTTTCTTGCAGCGATTGTTGCGAGGAACTCACACGAACACGAGTTTGCAAGCAGCGAGCGCTGTTGTTGTTGCCGTTGTTGTGAGGAAACAATGAGTACGGCAGCGAGCGAAGCAGCTCCGAGCGAGCGGAGTTCGCTTCAGAAGAGGAGGGCGAGTTCTCTTCTCGAGCCCATTCTTCTCTTCCCCGAGGCAGGCTAATTCACGCTCACCAATTCCAACTGCCCTCTATTTCAACGATCGCGAAGCAGATAACACGACCAACTGAATAAGAAAGTTTTGCACTAAGATCTTCTCGTGCACTTCTTACTCGCCACTCAAACAGTTGTGAGTACAGCGCACAAAGCGAACGAGAACATTAGAAGCGAACTGCTGCTCAGCGGACACAGCGAGCGAACAGATATTGCTGGGCATCGAGTATCTGTGCAAATGCACATGTTATCGGTAAGGTGCGCGTCTATGGCACATCTCAGCGCCGCTGCTGCTGCTAGCGGTGGTGAGAACAGTGATCGCGCATATCCATAGCTGGCAATCGATCACAGCACACTCGCTGATGTCATGAATCAATGAAGAAAAGTAAAGTAATACAGAACATTTCCGTTAGACACTAGGTTTTTGTCAGCTTTAGCGCCGAGCCCCGTGTACAGCGGAGTGCCTGCAGAGGGGTCGGAACGCGACCAGGTTGCTTCGGCTCCCCTCTCCTCTCTACTTCTTTGCCTTCTCCTCTTGCTGCTCTCTGCTCTCGCTTCTCAATTCCAATTTGCTTAAAAAATAAGCTTTTCGACTTGGCTGCGTTCACGGATCGCTGCCATCGCTTTCTTCGCCCAACAATCAATTGTTGGTGAAAGTGAGTGAGCGAGCGAGATACACGGCAAACAATTCGCTTCCAACTGCAGCTCCTCGCTGCCTCGGCTAAACGAAAACGTGCGAGCCGAAGCGCGCGTATAATTAATGAACGCGAAAAGCTGGAATTTCGCTGGAGAAGCGCCTCACTCGCTCTATTCTTCTTCCTTCTGCTTTCGCCTTCGCTCGCACTGAAAGCAGCGATTGTCACCGAAACTCGACTCGAGTGAGTGAGTGACTATGTGCGTCGCTTTTGATGACGGAAATTTTGTCCGCGATACGGAACCGTGTCGAGCTGTTAAACGAGTGCTTTCTTCCTTTCATTCTCTCACTCGATAAACAAAGCGAGCGCTCAGAGTGCGAAGCACAATCGCGCCGAGTGAAAAAATCGACGCAATTAAGAAAAGCGCTTTCACTTTGCTTATTTCGCGAGCGAAAAAATCAATGGTCGCGTTGACATCCGTCGACGAGTATCAAATTGCGAACTAAATGATTGGCGAGTGAATGGAAGTGAAAATATTGACACAAAGCTGATATGTAAAATTAGAATATAGCGATATAACGACAATTAAGCATATAATAGGCGTAATTAGCGAGAGAAGCACTGCTCCACCCAAACTTTCATTCAACTCGACGCTCATCTCATCTCGTCCAGATGAATGTGTGCATGGTACCATTTAGCTGTGCATACACTTGCGACGAAAATTGTATGCAAGTTAACAAAATCTGCAAATGTACTCGCGACATGTACAATGTACACTGCGAGTTTCTCTCCTTCGCTCGCTTTATCGATCGGCGTTTTAAATATTCATGCAATAAACTCACTCTTTTCATTTCATTGTGTATCTGTTTGCGAAGTACTTGTTTTGCATTTCGAACAGATTAATAGAAGAAGAATAAAGCAGCAACGCGTAATAGAGAGACACAGAGCGAGAGAGCGGCTTCACAGCGACACAAAACAGAGCTTTTCACTCAAGAAACGTTCGAGACTCCAATCGATTCCAATTTTATAATTTGCTGCCAACGAGCGGATGGATGCTTTCGGACAATTTCCGCTCTGCTTCAATCAATAGCCATTTTGATTCTATTTTGCAGCATCTCTCCCGCGCTCCTCGCTCTCTGCTCGCCCGCTCCCCTCCACCAGCAACAACCTCGACAAGGGTCAGCATTCGTTTCGCGAGCAGCAAAACATTAACAACCATTGAAGAATAGTTCAAATTTGCTGCGTGTTAAGTGTGAATGAATGTGTTGGTAGTCATCGCAAACGACCACACACAAAAATCGGCAAACAATTGGTGTTGAGGTCAGAGGCTTGAGCACAAGCTTCAAGGCGTTTTAATTTCAAACTCACTCCGAGAAAAAATCGGCTACAATTTATGACCGCTGATCATAATTGCACTCAGCTGCAATAAAAGTGCAGAAAGAGAGTGCAAGAGAAGAGTAAGCGGAAAAGTTTGGTCGCGCTCCGGGCTTAATGAGTATTGCCATCGAGCGAAGTGAATGCCGAGAATGAAGAGCGAAGGTGTCCTCCGCTTCAACGACCAATAGCCATTTGACCAATGAAAAGGTGCATAACACACACATTAAGCGCAATAAAGCCATTAGCGATAGCCGCTAATGTACGCAGCGTTTGCTCTCCCTGCTTTTTGCTTGTCACACACACACGCTACACATAAGCAACAACACTGCTAAACAATGGTGACGAGCGAACCAGCTACTCCGATCGCTGTGAAATCACTTCTGCATGTGAGCCTAAAATCTCATCGCTTAATGAATTTTGCAGAATCAAAGCGAGAAATTAGCGAGAACGCTACTCGCTGCTTCGCCCATCTGCGTTTCTCACACTGTTTTACATTAATACGCAATGGGTCGAGCATTTTTTGCATATCCAACACTCAAGCGTCTATATTCTGTCGGCTGAAACTATTTAGAGTAACTTATTCAGCTCACGATTTGGCGGTTACCATCGATATGCAAAGCAATAAACGATACGATACGAAATGGAGAAAACATTTCTAAATTATCAAAATTTCAAAATTACTGTACACCGTAAATATATAACATGCAGTTTATTGACGATTTCGATGCTCGAAATGCGGGTTTAATTTTCGCAAAAAGCCCACACATTTTTGTGCGCATTTTTATCGCTTCAACCAAAAAATTTTTCGTGTGCATTGAAAGAGAGAGCGAGTGAAAGATGAAAATGTAGTGAAAACTATGCGAAATTAATTTCAACTTTATACACTTTCGGAGAGAGAGAGAGAGAGAGGAAAGATGGAAACAGAGTTTAGGGCGAAATGCATATAGTCTTTGAAAAGTTTGCCTTTGAGCTAAAACAGCTAGCGATGAATGCAAACGCTCTCTCTCCTTGCTTTGCGAACGCGTGTAATGTGCGTGCAGATGTGTGTGACAACGACACATTCGAGAGAAATGTTCTAAAAATTTTTGCAAAAGTACAGAAGCCAGTGACAAAACACACACACACACATACATACATTTATTTGGTGTGGAGCGAAAGCGTATTGAAAGGTCGATTCAATGTATGACAGTGAAATATTTAGAATTCACGTAAATCGTGAACATTGTAGAAAGTTTTGCGCGATGGGGAGAACGCGATTGCAATTTTTGAACGCTTTTGTTCGCGGGCAATTGTTAGCTAACGAACACAATGCCAGCGCGCGGCTTAATAGTAATTGCGATTTGGCGAAACGTGCAAATATTGCTGCTGAAATCGCATTAAACGTTGTCCGCAAGAAAAGGATAAGAACGCTTTCAGACTGCATAGCCAAACATTACCAACAGCCGAGCAATTGAATTTACTTTGCTGCTGCTACTTGTCAATCACCCTTGCCAAATTGCTTGCATTCAGCTGTTTGAAGATTTGCGACCGCCGACGTCTCTCGCAAATCAATAACATTTCGCAATTGATTTCGTTTGTAGCGAAATGTATTCGTAATTAAAATGTGTACACAAAGCTATGCGCGAAATTAATGAACAATTTTGGAACGAAACGAAACTTTTTTGCTTGCTTATATACATAAGTCGAGGAATTTTGTCAGTTCGTTACTTAATTATTGGAGAATTCATTTGAGAGTAATTAACACGTTATTAAAGGCGAACAAAAAAGGTTTAAGATTGCAAAGATGCGCTAATTGCGAAAGAAAGATGTTTTCGGCGAGAGGAAGAGGTTCGAGTGAAATGAAAGAAATAAATGGAATAAAGCAGGTCGCAGAGTGAAGAAAAATAGCTTCGTTTACGAAACAAGCGATGCGAGGCTTCATCTTTTAAACATTAACATTAATGGCTTTGTGTTTAAGCATCCCGAGCTCGCAGAAAAAATAAGGCGAACGCGCTCTCGGACACAATTTCTGCGTCTATCTCGATTCCGTAATCGAACGCGTTCTTTGTGTGCGTTCGTGGAAGAGATAGAGAGCGAAAGAGGAGAGGAAGAGAGAGAATTGATCGCGGACATAAATGCGAGTGTTTCACGTACTACTTTTCAGCTTGTATTGATGTGCTCAATAAGTCTTTTTCACCCGCAACAAGAAAGTATGGACAGCAGTGCGCTTCTTTTTATATTGCACATCGATGTCCGCTGATAATATGATAATATATTGGATCGTAAACGCCGCTTCTTTTATTACTCTATTTGTGCTTTCATATATTCATCCAATCTCATCCATCGTTTTATTAAGCAAACTTTCGCTCTTCACAAGCTCGCTAATCAAACACAAAAACTTTTCACTATTCACTTCAATCGCTCGGCGTAATTAATCAAACTCAATTAAATTAAGCGGCAAACGATGAAATTTTCGCATTGCATCTCGAAAATACCAATAATCGGATTGAAGCCGAGTGAGAAGGCGAGAGATAAAGCAAAAAAGTGAGTATGTGAAAAATGCTCGCTAATCATTTTTATTTCGCCGATACTGCCTCGCTAACGGCTGCCGTTAGTTTTTAGCACTCCAAAACACATCATTTCACATCGCTTTTCACTTAGCGAGTAATGTTTTCATATTAAACACTATTAAGAAAGTTAAACAAAGTTAATGAGCTTAAAAAAGTGCGAAAAGAAAGAGAGCGCAAAACAAGGAACAAGCAGAAGCTGCGAACTTCTTCTTCTTAATCTAAGAGTCGAGGGTGAAGCTCGCAGTGAAAGAGAAGAGCGCAGCGCGAGTGTGATACGAATGAGCGATGCTACTTTACAATTGTGTTAATCTTTTAACAAAACGCGGCAGCTTTCGTTTCGCTGCAAAAAGGAGAAAAAAGAGAATGAGAATCATTTATAAGCGAGTGCAAAAAATAATTTCTCGTTTCTTAAAGATAAGCATAAATCTGCAGCGCAAAAACTGCAGTCGCAAAGAGTGAAGCGAGCAGAGAGGAGCAGAAAAAACTTTGATTGTATCCCATTTGAACAGCGCTCGCAGCATATTGAAAATGTGATGTTCAGAAGCGAAAGAAGCACAAAAACTCGAATCGGTCATAAATAATTCAGTATCACATCACATTCAACTTAGAACTCCACAAATTACATAAGCTTTCGTTTCTTTCTTCTTCCCTCTGTTCCTTCGCGCTCGTATTTGCTCTCTGCTAAACTAAACGATGTTTACTCGTTATGAGCGTCCAACGAAATATTTTTACTTGAAACGCAAACACACCGCCAGTCGCATTCAACTCATGCGAAAATAATTTTATGTTTGAGCGAAACTGAGTGCTCCGCGCGATTCTGAATAAAAAATTAGCCGAGCCAGCGTCGAGTGAAGTGCACCTATTCAAATTGAACATCATAGCTGCGGGTACGTGATCTCTTGAGGGACATACGCCGGTAGCTTGTTACACTTTTCGCGTTGAAAACGTTGTGTGCATAGTAGTTAGCGAGAAAAAGCGAGCCGCCGCTGTCATCATTATTACGGTGTAAGTGCGTTTCAAGCTCGGAAGAGCAACATTAATTCACAGTTTGTACAAAGCAGTCCGAGTAGATTATAGCGCGCATCAGCACCAGTGTTGTCCATTAATTTTTTATCGCCTGCGCCCGACAAACGCATAGCTGCGCTTGCAGCGGAGAAGAAGAAACAAAGCGAACGGACTTGTATTTTAGTGAAGAATGAAAAGGATTACGTGAAAAGACCACCAAAATTGCCTTTTGAAGAAGGAAAGTAAAAAGAGAAGCACCAGATTGTAGTGCTGGCGTGTGCACACCGAACAAGTGATGAGCCTTTCTCTTCAATTCTGCACATAACAATACGCTTGCGAATTTCGCTTTGAGTTTCGCTCTGCCCGGCCAACTCCACACCGCCAGCTTCTTCGTCTCCAAGCTTTTCTCTTTGTTTGCCGTCCAAAAAATCGTTTGATGGCTGAAAATGAGGTGGAAAAAAGCTGACGGCTAAATACACACGCTCAACATTTTTCTCTGCGCATTGTTTGTGGCGCGCTTCTACCTTCCGTAAAGCTCTTCGCACAACGCGACTGCTAAATTTCCGACTTTTCGCCTTAGCGTCAAATTGTCAAAATATGGATGCGTTCGCACACGAATTTGTTTTGCTGCTTTTTTAGCTTCATTTACTGACGTTTGCAAGTAAATAGGTTGCAGATTGATTGAGTGAGCGCACTCGAATCGCACTTGAATGCGAAATGAATGGATGGATGCAAAAACGAGATTAGATTGAAAGAAAAGCGAGCGAAAACGAAAACTTAGTGCTTTTGCTTGTAACCAAATCATTGTATAACACCGAGTAGCGCTCCAATACAAACACTTCATCGATGGATGCATTTACACTGCGCTGCATTTCGATACTGAATCTCTCAGCGAGGGTTTGCGAGACACAGCGAGCGAGAGGCTTTGCAAAAACGAAGCTCAACAAACTTCGGTGTTTGTGTCACTGTTGAACAAAGATCGAGTGAAAACTTCGCTCTACTTGTAACTTGGTCCTCTTCTTCTCTTCTTTATTTGTACTTCTTATGCATCCATCATTTATCAAGCGTAATCAAAGCGGAATCTTCTGTATTAAACCAAGTGCTTGACAACATATTTGCCCAGGCGCTGATTTGTGTTTCAAATTCACTTCATTAAACGCAGCAAAAAACAAAAATGCGAACGCGCAATCAACTATAATTTATATACGCGAGTTCATAAACAACTCAAATTGGTCACGGGGTAAAAAGCTCTAATTGCACCAAATCATCGGATTCTCATTATAATTATAAAACACAGTGGTGATCGTTTGCAAGCGCTCAATACGCACAGTTTTGTTTCGTCATCATTTTCCCAACTTCAGTTTTTTGCGCTACTAAATTAACCTCAAGATAAGGTTGAAGGAACGAGCGTGTGTGTCAAAGCTAAATATAATTTCATAATAATGATAAAATTCATTTACTTTTCGCTCGCTCGCTTTCCAAATAGAAACAAGCATGGTTTTGACTCGCCATTAAAAATAACGAGCAAATACTCTTGCAAACAGCGTACACACAATTCACCACACCTTAAAAAAGAAGAACAGAAAATGATGTATCTGAGCACATCGATGCGTACTATAGACATCAACTTCGTTTAAGTTTTGTTCTGCTACACGTACTTATTTATACTATGCGTCTTCATCTACCATTTGTTATTTCAAATTTAAATTAATGCTATTCTACAGCGTCCCGTTTTTTATTATTAAAAAGCAAAACTTTAAAGCAAAAACTCGAATATACAAGCGTAGCGAGCGAAAAAAGAATAGCGAACAGCGAAATGAAACGTTCGCAACTGATTATTATTATTATTATTTGAAGAGTCTATAATAAAACAAGTGAAAAGTATTCACAAGATTATAATCAACTCGAATAGAGCGAAATGAAAATTAATTAAACGTGCTCGAACAGATGTGGCTTAAAGTTTGACATTTTAAATTTTTCTTGGCCAGTGAAAATGCAAGAAAATGATGCTGCTCCTCATCTCACTCTCACTTCGTCTCTCGCTCTGTGTGTATGCGTGTAGAAAATGGTGTTTTGAGTAAAAGTCGTAATCTGTTTTCGAAAAAGTGTTTAACGATTTACAAGCGATTGGAATTTCAATTAAATAACGAGTAGAGCAAGCGAGTGAGAAAAAATTTAAAATCCATTTATTTTGCGAAGAAAAGTTGGGAGCGAGGAAAAAAAGCGAATCACGAGTGAAAGCAGAGTTCGCTTTCACAACGACTATCGCGTTTTTATAAATTGATTATTGTATGTAATACACACGTTTATTAAATAAAAATACGCAAAGCAAAATATTTTATTATAATAATATGTATCACACACAAAAATCGTTTACGCGCTCAAAACACAGAAGCAACTTTAAACTTTAACCATTAAGCAATTTATTTCTTCTGTTCCGTCTCACTTCGATGCATTTTTCTTCTCGAGAAGAAAATTTTTTAATAAAAAAAACTTTTTAAATATACAAAAAACCTAGCGTTCAATGCTTCACAAGCGATTTCACTTCATCTCTGCTTATGCTTCATCTCTCACTTATTTTCAAAACTCGATTTCTCTTTTTAACGATAACAAAAACGCTGAAACGAACTGAAAATTTTCGAATGAAGCCAAAAAAGTGATCACAGTTTGTCAATTTTGCGCAAAAGAAGAAAAAACTGACAATTCGATCGACGTATGCACATCGCTCACGTTTTTCACTCTAAATAGCGTTTAAATTAAACGCGTTTTATACGCTTGCTTTAACATCATAACGAATTGCGAATTTTTTGGCGAAGCAAAAAACAATTTTCTTGGTAAATACACTTGCCACAATGCAGCGATGTAATTCGACTAATTGCGAGCGCAGAAATTGAAAATTTGATAAAAAATGACACACGAGTTCTAGAAAATAGAAAAAAATTCGTACGCCAGCATTTTTCTGCTTTCTCGCTTCGCATTACATGCGACTTTTTTTGCGAGTTTCGAAAAGTGAAAAGAGCGTTTGTCTCTCGAAACATATTTTGAAAAGTTTGCTCACTCGAATTTTTTTTCTCGAAGTTAATGTAGAGGATGAAAAAACTTCACAGTCACCGAAAAAAGTAGCTAGCTTTCAATCAAAGTAAGAGCGCGAAAAGTGTTTAATGAGCAGCTACTTTTTTTGCAGCCTTAATTGATGAATGAAGTGAACGCAAATTGTTAAATGGCTGCAAAAAAAGCGCGCTACACTTTACGTCTACAGTGAGCCGAAGCGCTTTTTTCATCGGCTTTCGATTGAGAGTAGAGTGCGATTCCGGTATTGAGAGGAACAAAAAGAGTTTAAGCAACGAGCGCCTAAAAATCGCTTCTGCTGCAAAGCGCCGACGAATAAACACATCGCGCGTAGTACATCATTTCGAACGCCGTGTCCGCGTTCGTTCGATGTTATGTGAGAAAATTAAAAAGAAAGAAGCTGGCGTTGGTTTTCCGAATGACCACAAATCCGTTTTATTAATGAAATATAGAAGAGAAAAGATTATGAAAGAGAGGATGAAAGAAAGAAGAATTAGGGTGCGAGTTGAGAAGGAAAAAAGTTTTTGTTGGCATCGGATACTCTTAGCGAGCAAATAGTTTCGCGAGCACGAAGCTATAGAGATGAGTGTGCACAGCGAGCGGAATAGATTCGAACACTCGCTCACGGACCACTGAATTCCTATTGAATTTCTAAGTGATTTTCTCTATTGATGAGCTTTAATGTGAATGAAAGAATGCTAAGAAGAATAAGAGATCGAATCGAAGCGAAATTAGAGGGCAACGAGCTTTCTTGCTTCACACACACTGTACACGGCCCAATAGCTTCCTAAGTTCTTAATCGACCGATGTTCATCATAATCTCGCGATCAGATTAGCTACGAAGCTTGCGTTTCATTGCGCACTCTTTTGTTTAGCACTCAACTTGTATCCACACACACATTCGAGGATATTAAGAATTATGGTTACTAGTTTTTCGCTGCTATCCATCTCTATTAACTGCTACATAATGGCAGAACAAAGATGGAGATGAACAGTCCGCACACATAAACCCACTCGTAAATGCACGTAACCTTACACATAATCTACCTTTGTTTGTATTATTCGACGGGAGGCTTTACGTGTGCGCTGTTAAGCACTAAATATTCGCGTAAGGTCCGTGATAACTTCATCGCGGCAAAATTCAACAAACCGAACCAATTGGGTTTGGTCGAAATGAATGTGCACCGCGCTTAAACTTGATCATTTGTTCTCCGTCTTTTTTGCCTCGACTCGCTCATGTATATTTACTCGCACCTCGCATCTCACCTTCGATTTCGTGACTGTATTACTTTTACGAACACAATGAAAGTAAAAGCGCATTCATCGTACTTATGGTACGTTATGTGGTATTAAAGTTTATTTTAGTTTATTTTCTACGCATACATATAAATTCAGCTTTTTCTTCTGCTTGTTTGGGTGTTGTACTTTGCAGGTAAAAAAGTACGAGCAACAATGAAAATATTTTCATATAGACGCGAGGAAAAGCGCTCGAAGGCTGTTTTGCTTTATATTCGCGTTTTGATCGATCACAAAAACGGCGACACTTGAAACGAAAGCCAGTATTTCAAATCGAGTAAATAAAACGCCATGTAAATTTTATTTGCTTTTCGCTAGAGTTTTAAGTAATTGCAATCAATTTTTGAGGCAGTAAATAAAATCATTAGCTCTTGTTAATGTTCTTGTTACTTTTGAAAAGTTTTTAATTTGCGCCGCTTTGATTTTATCGCGCCTTTTCACTTCGCTGATGGAAAACAATCAATTTAGAAGTTCCAATTATCACTATGGCTCATTATTGCGCTTCGCTATGAAATGCAAACATTTTACTGCATCAAAGTGTAAGCAATTGAATTGATTGCATTGAAAATCGATAAAAGCTACTACTACACTCGAACGCTCAAGAGTTTGGATGCTTGTGATGCTAATAGTTCAACCATTCGAGAGAAGAAGAAGAAACATTTGAAAACCGTTTCAATTGACCAATGAATTTGAATGTCTTCATTTTTATCAATAGCATTTACATTAAATTTAAATTAATATTTTACATCGCTTTTTGCGCTCTCAATGCACCAACGCATCTTAAAGCAAACGAAGAGTTCTTGAGTTTGAAAACTATATAAACAGCGATTAAATATTGAGATAAACAAAAGCAAAAAACCTTTTAAGTTAACGTTTTGTTTGTGAATATATATAGCAAATTGAAAAGCGATTTTACTTTTTGCCTGCACTTCAATATGATGTAGAAGGAAAAAAAAATTGCAGTAAACTAAATGCGAGGCAGTATTCGAAGTGAATTGAATACACTTTTCGCGCTTGTAATTGTTCTTTCATAGTTTTTTGACATTGTACACTAAATCTGTGCGATAAACGAATAGAAGGTAGAAAAGAAGAAGAAAAGAGGCAAGTGAAAAGAAGAGAATTTGGCTGTCAGCTTTTCAACGCAAACGAAACACTTTTCACTCACTACTCGCCTTCTAATGTACCGAAATTCTAGGTACTTCCAGTACAATAAACACTCTTCTCTATTTTTCTGTTCATTTTTACAAAGGCGAAATATTATTGATTCGAAAGCAAACAAAACTGTTGATGGCTCATCATCATCATCATTTCTCTCTCACCCTGTACAATGGAGATTTTGATCTGTATAAGTTCACTGCGAAAAAAATTCTATCTGTGCTCGTTAATGCTACACTTGTTTATATCGCCTGTGAAATTATATACGTTGAGCCGTGCAAAAGCCAAACAACACCCAAAACTTATCAAACATTTGACCACGATTTTTGTTTTATCATTCTCTTGCTTAAACTCGACGCTCAGCAAAAATAATATCATTTGGGATTTTCGCCATTGCTGTCTCTCTCTCTCTCTCTCTCTCTCTCCTCGTTCTCTGTGTTTTTATTCTTTTTCACTAGATATTGTTTGCTAAGACGCACACAAACACAAACACACAAACGCACACACACACACACACACACACATAGCACATACAATGATTGCAAACACGCTACAAATACTATAACTACTTCTAGCACACATACTACATTCGTGAGAGCATGATCATGCTATATTATTATCTGAGTTAGGAGAAAAAATATAATAACGAAAGAAATTCGTGTGCACAGCGCAAAAAGCGCAGAAGACACACGGTGTGCTCTCAATTATATTTTTAAGCTGAGCAAAGATAATTCATTTCCATCAAATAGAAATGATGCTAGTCTATATGAAAAAAAAATGAACAAGATGAAGCGCAGTTTGCCAAGCAGCTCTCGTGTTTTTCGACGCTGAAAAATTAACTCGAAATGAAAATCAATTTGAGCACGAAAATAGTGGAAGGTATGACTGCAACGGGCGCTTTTGCTACTTTTCTCTCTTTCTCTTTTTGTTCTTTCGCTTTTCGCTTTATTTTTTCCTTATTATTTATATATTGAACACAAAAGTATATCGAGAATAATCATTATAATAAAACATAACGATTTCAACGTAAAAAAACTGAAAGAAAACACACCGACCGAAACGCATTTGAAATTATCATCATCGTGCTAGTCAATACATCGATTTCGCTTTTTCTGCTCTTCATTCTCTTAGGTCCCTCAAAAAACGAGACATTTTACGATCGCTGTGTACAATAGAGAAGAATTGTGAAAAGTTTTCAAGTCAATGGACGATTCGTTCTATTTTGACCTCAGCTTTATTTTTTATTGGTTGCTCCGATTTTATGAGGAACTCAAAATTCATTTTAACAAACTTCAAACATTTTAACCAACATTCGTTGCTTCAAATTAATAGAAATGACATCAATTTTAGAGCTAATGAATTCATTACATTTTAGTGTACATAATTAGCATTGAGTGACGTTTGTAGAATAAAATTCGTAATAAAGAGCAAAAAAGATGGATGCAAAAAATGTTTGCTCTGTTCTCGAGAGGATACTTGAAAATTTACGACAATCGTGGTAGAAAAAACACACAGACACACACACACACACACACACGCTCGTAGTATGTATTCCGTGTTTGATATATGAATTGTTTTCGAATAGAATTAAGTTAAACATACACATTAAAACACATAAAAAATCGATTCGTGCGCATTTTTACATATAATAATAGGGTTCTGCGGAGAAAAAGAGAGACAAAAGCGTAGAAATTTTCTCGATGCTGAGTTTATTGTTCTTGTATCCGCCATATTCAATGAGAGTGCACGGCAGACATATTAGGCATTTGCTTCGTTAACTGTAATAATGAGAATAAGTTGCCGCGGTATTATAGTTGACAATTGTGGCAAACTAAATATTAGAGGCGATAATTTTCAATGTAATCGTTTTTTCACTTTCCTCGCTTTCCAAACTGCTTTGTTTCGCTTTAAATTGCGCCACTCTTTTCACTCTTTTGTTTCACTTCTTTTTCGTCATAATTTTTTCGTCTCTTCAATTTTGCTTTTTTAGCAAGAAAAACTATTTTTCAAAGCTCTCTTTTGTCTAATCTTTTTAAGTTTGAAGTAAAACAAAAGCGAAAATATTTTTTCTGCTCAGAGTCGAATGAATGTTTTAAAACCACTTTTACTTAAAAATCTCCTCCCAAAACGATGCTCGTTCGCACTTCATTGTTTAAGAAAGTTGATGTTCACTTTTCTCTTCAACAGCAATTGACGCGAAACGCTTGTTTTTCCTAAATTCTGAAATCACACAAATTTTCGCGTTCCGTGCGGTAGAAAACTAAATTTTGACAAAATAATTGCGCGTCGTCCTCAAAATTCAAACTCGCGAAGTGAAAAGAGGCCAAATGTTGAACAAAAACGCACTGACATCGAACTAACGTGAGAAGAATGCGAGAAATGACAATGGATTATTTGTTATGTATTGCAGTTATATACCAAGCAAAATTGAACAGAGCTGCATTTCATTTCTGGTGCGGAGGCAGCAAGAAAAAAGAGGTCCATTTGCGGTCGCGATTGCACCGATACAAGTGATGGCATAGATTAGCGATATTGGCGTTGAAAGTGGCGAGAGGCAAATTGAAATGCCAAACGATTGCTTCGCGTTTTTGCGCAAAACTTGAAATTGAAAATTATGTTCAGACTCGACTAAATAAGTAAATGAGACGCTTGAAAAATTGTCGCGACTTTTTTTCTGAAGAAAAACGAAAGAAAACGCAACGCATATCTGTATTTAAATAAGTGCGCACACAGTCGGGGTTTGTTTGAGTTTTTTCTTCAAAATTCTACTTTTACTTCACTCGAGTTTGCGAATTTTGCTGCTTTTTTTCGTCTCTATTTCCTGAGCAAGTTACACATGATTTATTGTACTCTGCTTGAGATTGTGGCCATTTGCAGTGAAGATATGTTTTGAGTGCAAATATACAAGCGCATAAGGCGAAGAGGTTCACTGATATCTTCTTATTGGGTTCACTTCGCTTGCATACATATATACTCATACATAAAATACATACATAGATAGCCGCTGCTACAGACAGATCGACAGAGGTAGCGTGGTCGTGGTCGTGCGGCTAATCAGTAGTCTCGCGAATCAAATACAACATTCTGAGAGGAGCGCGAGAGCAAAAAAGTGAAGTGCAACCCTGCGGAGGCCAAGCCTATTTCGAAACACAACTCGCGTACATAAATAACTAACTTGTCTCATTTTATCGCGAATTTCAAATTCTATATGAATAAGAGTTAGTTTTCGGCTGCTGCGAAGTAAAAAGCCGAATTTTCAGTTATCGACAGGTTGTTATATATGCACCTCTCTCGCACACTTTGCTGCACAATTCGCGCGACTTGCGAGCTTCATTTGCCTTTTCACAATCAAATTTGCTTAGAAATGCAATTTTCTCCGCTTTCTCTCGCGCTCGCTGCTCTTCTCACTCGTTCTCACTCGCTGCTCGCGAACATTGGTAACAGAAGTTTCTCACTCGCTCTCACTCTCGCTCTCCACATTTCGCCACGTTCACAATTTTGTCCTGAAACCAATATGTAGATGTAGAATATTAAAAGGCGAGTTTTAAGATTAAATTTGGAATGCGAGTTTACTCTTTCTACCCATTGGTGAGTGCGATGAAAAGTGATGCAAATAAGTGAGTGGAGCAAATGAAGTGATTTTTGAGTAGCGTTTTACGAGCAGCAGTTGCGGATGAAATTGCATACACGGTACACATACGCACGCAGCTTGTGTTGTTATCACTAATTAAAATGTTGAGACTTTTTTGTGTCTCTATAACATTTTGCAATCGGAAGCCACACACAGCGAGACTAATTTCGATTCCTCGTCGCGCTCCTCTTTTCTGCTCTCTTTTCTTCTCTTCAGCCTATTGAACATCTGCTTTTCGTACTGTTGCGCTTTCAGTAGAATCCATCCATGCCTTCAACACAAAATGCAATTCTGTTTGTGCTGCAAACCATTTCGCTCGAAAGCGAAATATTAATGAAAGGTAAAAAACGCGCGGCGAACAGCGCCGGCAAAATATTATCATACACTCGGCCCTCTCTTAACACTCACAGCGAACGGTCACAGCTTCACCGCTTTCGGCCTCATTAAACGAGAAATTTTCTTATTTTCAAAAAAAGTTAAAGCTGCAAAATAAATGAACAAAACTTTTTTTCATTACGGCGAGCAAAAACTTGTGCACACACTTTTTCACGGTTAACTTTTAATAAATAAAGTACGAAATTTGATTAGCTACGCTCTTAAAATCACGATTTTGACGCAATTTTCGATTTTATGCGTTTGAACGCAGAGAGAGAATGAGGGAGAGCGAGGGAGAGAGAGAGAGCAATAGCTTTTCTACTGCACATAAGCGTGTGTTCTATGGTCTAAAGTGTGCAATCGCTTCGATTTCGCACATTATTCGTGAACAATTTGGCATATTACAAAACGCACACACACACATGATACGAGAAAATATGTGTAGAAGCGAGTTATGTGTGCGTACATATATACAGCGGGCTATTATCACAGCGAGCGTCGAGTAATGGAAGCGAAAAAGTGTCATTTGCGAAAAAGAGAAGCGGCAATCGATGCCGTTTTTGTTTGAATGAAAATAGGAAATCCGGAAAATGCATTCGAAAAAATAATCAAATATAGCGAGTTCGCGAGTTTAGTGCGCGACTGTACGCTTTGTGCTTTTTACGCTCACCGTTTTTTGTTCGCTTCTTTCGTTTCAATTGCAATATTATTTCGTCTTTCTTCTTCGCTAAACAAAAGCAACAAATTGCGTTCATTTTTGATAGCCCTTTAAATTGAAGATACAACGAGCAGCAAAAGTTTGAGCGAAAAAAGTCGGCGAGCAATTTGGTCAAATTTTCATCTACATGAAAAAGTGATTAAGAAAAGTAATAAATGTGCGCTCTTGCCGTCATTTTTGGTTAAGCAAACAATGACAAATACATCGTCTCATTAGAGGAAAGCTATTAAATCAGAAAAGCGCGCAGTACATGTCAGCGATGTTTGACAATGTAATTGGAAACTTGTGTGAAATGTACGATTCTTGCGAATTGAATGTGCAATAAACGGAGCTGAATAAATTTTCAAGAACAAAAAGCGGCGAATAAAAAAAAATTGGCCCGACATTAGCTACGTTGCTTGAATTATTGTTTAAGTTCGTGCTGGTGTGTGTGTGTCTGGCTCAATGTGCGTGTGCTGTGCGTGTGCACCACCGGGATTGAGTAGCCGAAAACAGATGAGACGGCGAGCGCACGAGTGAGCGAGAGACGTATTAACCTATATTTATAAATGCGATGCAAAATTGTATGGGACAGCGCACCATCCATTCCAATTTGGCGATTGCGTTCAATTCCCAATTGTGCCAAGTTAGCCGCGCACAATGAGAGCTGAACGCTCATAATAACTTTGAGAAAATAATGTTCTAGCACAGAGAAGAGAGAGAGAGAGAGAGAGAGAGAGAGAGAGAGAGAGAGAGAAACACAGCCCTCTTTCAATTTATGTTTTCTCGTTACACTTTTGCATTGCATTTACATAAATATATGCAATACGCACAAATCGCGTTCAATTTTTATCGCAATTTCTCTCGCTCTCCACTTTTTTCTCTGTACAACGCGTGTTACGGCTAAAGTTGCTTTCTGCGTTTTTAATATTACATAAGAATGATGCTTACAACAATCATACGCCATAATTGAAAGTAAGTGACTCTGCTTTGAGAGCAACAAAAAATGCGCCAAACACTTGCTATGTTTACACTTCTTTTACATTTACTGCGAACCGTGCGACCAACTACAGCTGATAAATATGAAAACTTTTCACATATTTTGCGCTTTGTGTATTGGTAAGTATGTAGTTTCACGCGTTGAGCTCCCAATAAAACAAAGTGCGCAAGAAAGAAAAGCTATTTAAACGGGTCGCAAACGATTGCGACGTTGGACACTCGCTCGAGATGAATTGCTCTTCGTATTAATAACTCACTTCTTAATGTGTGTGTTAGTGTTTCGCTGCGAACAACGAACGAGAAACTTATTCCAGATCGTTTTCATCTGTTTTCTGTTTTTTTCTACTATTTGAGATAACAATAAACGTCAAATAATGATCTAGCGAACGAAAAGCTGAATGACTGCCGACGATATCATCAATTCAAGCGCACAATTAATCGTGCGAGCTGAAAAGAGCAAGAAGAATTCACAACAAACGAAAAATATAAATTAGAAGCAAAAGAATGAAGAGAACAATCTTTTAAACGTGGCTTCTAGAAGTTATGCTCGCCAATAAATAATAAGCAATCATTTCGCTTTGAATAATTAAAAAAGGCAAACTTTTCTCTCTAACATTTTTGCTCGTTTCTATCATTTTTCTTTGCCAACATTGAGTGCCGAGCAAAAAATTGGCGAACAAGAATGGAGCCGAAGAAGAAGAAGAAGAAGAAGAAGAAGCAGAACCGGTCTCTTTCTTCGAATCACAACGACTACCGAATTTTTTTCACGTCTTGCGATAAAACATCAAGTTTTAGCGTGTTGTTTCAAAATAGACAAAAACAAATCAACGATGTAATTAAGCATTTGAAAATTTGGTCGCTGAATTTTTGCAAACATTTTTGCATAAATGAGAGTTGCGAAACGATCAAAACTGGCGCGTAGTAGCAGCTAGCAGCGGTAATTGAATATGCAACAAAAGCGCTGCGCAGCTTTAAATCGGAAAGTGGTTTTATGCGAGAAGAAAAGAAAAAGTTTAGAGGAGAAAGATCATTTGTTTGGAGGATGCAGAAAAGAGGTACGCATCTCGTGCAGAACACAAGTTTAGCAGGAGAAGTGTTCACATTTTTCGACCACACATTTATCACTGATAAAAAATGAGCGCCGAATGCGAACTCTCTCCTCTCTTTCTTCTTCTTTTCGCCTTTCCAAACGACACATTCATCTCGAAAACGGGCGAATTTTCAAATTGATTCGTGAGCAATGGATTGTATTCAAAAACTCATTTCATTATGCACTCTCTCGCTCACACTCTCGCTCGGCAAACTCGTCAAGAGCAGCCGAAAGCGAACAAAATTTGCTACATATGCGGGCAAACCAAGTGATGAGTAGTGATATGTTCAAATAGCATCATTTCATATTTTCACGCGTACCGAATTCGTTTTGCCGAATCTCACGCGTTTTATTTTTACTTTTAAGCTAAACTTTTCTCGAGAAGTTTTCCTCTCGCAATTTACAGCTAAACTTTTATTTATTCCATTACTTCGAAACTAAAAATAGTGTCATTCAAAGCTGAATATCGCACAAATTACAATTCATATTAACTTGCGCGCAATTTATGAAGCAACATTCTGCTAAATTAGTTTCTTAAAAAAACTTGCTTCATTTCATAAAAAATTATTAAAAAAATATTTGAAAGCGAATGTTGTGTGTGTGTGTATATTTTATCACAGTATTGAAGTGTGAAATGGAGAGAAGAAAAGAAGCAGAAATCGGAGGAAGAGGAAAAAAGAAGAAGAAGCAAAGTAAGAGGTTTATCCTCATTAATATTCCGCAGCTGGAGTTCGCCATAAAGCGGAGAGAAAAGACTTTCGACTGCTTAACGCGCTTTTTTCTGCTCAAAAAATAAGAATGAGAAAAAGTTTCTTTCTTAGCACCAAATAAACACCCGAATTGTGGAAACAAGAAAATTAACTTTTCTTTCGCTTTCGGCTTATTAGTGAAACCTTATTTACGCACTTTGGCGTCCGAATGTAGAGTGAGAGAGAGCGAGCGAAGAGAGAGCGAAAAAAAATGAATGTGCTAGTAAAATAAATGAAACGCTGTGAGTTTTGCCAGCAAGACCAAGAAAAACTTTACAAATTGAGTGTTTCTCGCTAAAAAGGTTCGATTACTGACCGAACTAATGTCTCGGCAGACAGTGGTAGTTGAATTTACACCGAATTTCGCTTAGTTTGTTCGAGAAAAAACATTCACTCGATTCATATTTGTGCTCACTTTTTCGTATTAAAATCAGCTTTGGAGCAAAAAATTGTCAATTTCTCGAATGTCGCATTCTTGTTTTGTGAACTGTCAAAAATAATGGCCACTTTTTCTCAATGGTTCGGTAAAATATTTCTCGAAACACTCGATTAAAAACGCATCGAAAAAATGTGGCCGTATTTCATTTGAAGTTTTCTAGAATACAGCGTAAGCAGCATTTTGTGTCACAAAACATTTTCGAAAGCAGCAAAAAACAAACAAGCAAACATCGCGAATGTATAGTGAATACAGAAGCAGAGGCAAGAAAGAAACATCCAAACTTTTAAGCGCAGCGAAATAAACTCGTTGTCTAATATATTTTATATACGACGAAAAAAGTTTTCATTTTTTTCTTTCGACAAACTTGAAATATGAACGCACATCTTTTGCCGCTGAACGACATGAGACTGAATATAAAATATTTGTTCTTGTGCGCTTCGCTCGATATTTCTCCGTATTTTCGCAGCGAATCTAGCTGGTCGCAGTAAACTTCTGATTAACGATATTGTCCATGAATTTTACACAAATGACAATTATTTTTACTCGTTGTATAAATCTTTGCTATCGCGTATTTTACTCTCTCCGCTTTTAAGCTTCCTAAAGAAATTTTCTTTTAACTTTTTTGGGTAATTTAGTGTATGTTTCGCTCTCTCGCACACACTTAAACCGCATATATCAAACGCTAGTGCATTAAATGTGGATTTTGTTCGCGAATACATACGCACATTTTTTAAACAGCTTTCGTTAAGACCGTCCCATCAATTCATCAAACGAGCGTTCCGCTTGCTAGTACAATCAATGCGCAACATGGCCAACGCTCTTGCTCAAGTCGCTTCGGCAAAAAGCAAAATTGGCATTCGCGATTCGTGTACATTTTGCTGTTATTTGAATGATTGTGTCTGTGTGTGCGTGTGTGTTGTGTGTACCATTTTTTCGGTTTTCTGCTCTTTGTCAAAAATTGTATAAAGGTACACAACAAAAGCTGAAACTCGATATTAAATCACGAAGCGATTGCTTTTTCCGACTGCACAGCCAGCGTTTAGAACAAGTAACAAATGCCAGATGTTTCGGAGGGCCGCGTTTAAGAAGAGAGGAGCGAAATAAAAATTGGTTTTAACCGCACATCGCGCTCATAAAAATTTGAGGAGAGAGAAAAAAATTCATCGGCAGGAGAAGCCGGCGATCGACAATAGCCAGCTAATGACGGTGCTTTATCACACCGATGAAAAGTAGCAAACAGAGAAGCGAAAGAAAGTAGAGTGTTTCCAGTGTTTTTGAAAACCAGCGAAAAATGTTCAACACAATTCGCATTTGGAGAAAAGAGGAATGAACACAGAAACGGAGGCGATTTCGGGGTCAGTGTAAGCCGCGGTGTCTAGTTTCGCGCGTTAACAATAGGTGAAAGCGCTCGCAATAAATCACAAGATTATTAGGTGTCAAAAGAAATCATCTTACCTTTGGGAATAATGAGCGCACTCGATGTGGTTGCGACGACCGCGATCGCCGTCAGAGTGAATGCGATGTAACGCGACCAAAAGTGTAACATGTTATTATGATTATTATTTGTGCTGTTTCTTATCTTCCGCGAACTGTAATTTAAATTCGATGAGCACAGCGACGACGACGACGACGAAGATGTGTCGCGGTAAATTGTGTCAGCGAAAGTGTTCGAAGCGGGCGACACAAGCGAAGGCGATTGTGTGCTAAATGGCTTCATTACGATTGCAGTGAGTTTCGACGTGCGAAACAGATTAAGCTTCGAGTTTCGATTGCAACTATTAGAGTATATCGTCAATTCACACTTCATTGCGTTCAATAGTTCGAACGCGCTTTGCTTGTTTCTAGTGTCAGGACAGGTCGCGATCAGATCGAGTGTATGGAAGCAGAAGAGAAAAAATCGAATCCGAATCGGTGTGTGTGTTTGTGCAAGGCTTCTTCTTCTTCTGCTGCTGCACCTTCTTCAGTTCCAACTGCTGCACACTTGATCAACACACATTTCAAAGCTCATATATCAATAAATATGTGTGCGGAGTTTTTTCTGCTCCTTCGCTCGCTTTCCAAGATAAAAGCTTTAACTGCGAGCGTTATTATATGTACAGCCAATGATTGCTTCCACTGATGGCGATAAAGATGATTACTTTCGAGCATTAAAAATATTCGCTCTGCGAAATGAAAAGAAACCAGAAATCAAGTTAGATCAAGTTGGATCGAGTGAGAGCGAAAAAATTCGCCGTTCGCTCGCAGCGCAAACAATTTGCATATTTATACATTTTTCAGCTTCGCGTTCACAAGCCAACGCCACTCGCGCATTGTGCCGACGCCGAATTTAAGTTTCAAGATTACGAGTGGGCCGAAAGAGTGCGAGAGAAGCGCGAAATCATTTCATTGCGTCCGTTTTTGATCGTTTCGCTTCGAGTAAAATTGCTCTTCACAAATTTGACAGAGCACAATGCACAAGAATTTGTATAAATTCAAAGTTAAGAACTTTTCTCTTCTTTTTCACGCATTTTCATCGAAAGCAAATTGATTTCGAGCGAAGAAGCGAGTGAGACAGTGTGAGTACGCGAAAAATTTTAAAAAACAAAGTGGAGATAATCTTTTCCGCTACACTCCGCAATTTTTTCTTGCTCTTCAGCAACGCGAAACAATTTCAAACTCAAAATAGTTAGCGGCGAAAATCGAAATTTCTTTAAATTTGTGCGCTTCTTTTGTCACTGACAAGAGGGAAAAAATTAAAACCTCTTTGTACATGTATTTGAATTTTTCTTGATCGTTTCGAGTGCAGAGAAAAAGCGAGAAAGTAAATTTGCAAAATAAATACTAGCGCTTATCATACGAATCACGAGAGAAAATGAAATTTTCATGTTTCTTTTTTAAAATTAATCTGCGTATTAGAAAATTTCTTAGAAAGCTTCCTATGAGTGTGTCTCTAATTGGTTCAATATTTTAGTTTTATGTGTTGATCAGGCATAGAAAAAAAGCGAAGCAAACTTTTTCTACTCGTGTATATTAAGCGAGCGTTTAAACGCGAATAAAAATAAATTATTCTTGACTGTAATTAAGTGAATTAAGTTCATAAAAAGCTACATTAAATTAAAACGTATAATTAGATAAAAGGGCGTAATTTTATAGATAGCTAAGCCGTTGTGTGTAGACTCTGCTTGCTAGCAAGTGAGAAAAAAACGCGCCCATTTTAGCGAAGTAGTGAGCGCAAACGAAACATGGCTGCTGCGATTGAAAATTACTTTCTTTGTTTTTTACACAGTGTTTGCGCTTTAATTCTAAAGAATGGGTTAGGGCAGAAAAACGCCGATTGTTCGAAGCGTTCTCCATCTTCTTCATGGTGATTAAATAACAGTGTAACAAACAATCAAATGCGCACAGTGTGATCAAAGTGGCAGAGATAAGAAACGCACACACAAGTTGAAATACTCCTCAGCAGTCAATTTCTAGCATTCGTACGCTGATCTGTGCCATTTCATCTCGTCTAATCTCTCACTTCTTTCGCTATTGCTGTTCGCAATTGGTTTGCAAACAAATGAATATGATTACTATACATGAGACATTGAAAGCATGCAATTTTCGAACAATGGCTAGAACTTCCCACGTTACTGCAACGACGCGTACCGAGTTTTCAACGATTACTTTTGTGTGTGTGTGTGCGTGTGTGTGCGCCTGCCTTCTTTCGCTCACGCTCACAAATTCGCTACACAACAAAACGAGACACATCGAGCGAGTAGGTAGTAAAGCTATTCCCATCTAGGTGCGAGTCGCGCAAAGCGTTTAAAGATCGCTCGCCGTACTTATTACCCGCTAATTACTCGTGAATAATGAGATATTTTAAACAGCGCGCAAAATCTATTTTCTCCACTTTTTCACCGTCAACATCATCTTTGTTGTGATTGCTTCGCAGTGACCGCAAATAAACGCACTCAATTCGGCGTTAGTAATTTAATTTCGCTCAATCTTTTCACAACAAACTCTAAAAAACGGTTTGAGTGACACGAATGAAAATGTGAGGTGAATAAAAAACTTAATATCGTTATTTGCTCCCTAAAATGTGAGCACACCGCGACGTACACATCGTTGTTTTTCGGCGCACATTGAATTCGCTCGCGAAAATAAATCAAAAAAAGTTTTTACATCAAGATGCTTTCATCATTAGAAGTAAACTTTGTTGAAACGCTGAAAATAGGTTTAAGGTTTTAGCGGATAAAATTCGAGGCTAAAAGGCTCGCAGTAGAAAACAATCTCGAGCTTAGTTACTTTTGATCGGAGCAAAATAAACGAGGTGCGCACATTATTTTTGTTCTCAATCAAACAAGTTCGTTTTTGAAAATTTTTTCTCGAAAAAAGATAAAAACAAAAAGAGACGAAAAAATGTACAATTTCGTTTCGCGAAAATATCTTCATTTTGAAAACGAAATAAGCAAAGAAGAGGCAGAAGAAGAAGAAGAAGAAGAAGAAGAAGAAAATGATTAAATTCTAGAAGATGGATGAGCAATTCGAATATGTCTTTGCATTGCAATTACGCTGGAGAAGGCGAGAGAGAGAGAGAGAAAGAAGGAAATGATAAAACCCGAGGCGATTGGAAGAAGTTTCTTCTCTTGTTGCGCGCGTGAATATTATACAAAATTATTTTCTTCGCCTCCTTTCTATTCACAAAATTCGTATTGAATATAACGCACGTAATAAAGCGTGCAAACACACGCAAGCAATTGGCATTCTCCGTAGCTACGACAAATACACATAAATAATGAAAAGTACAGCGATTCTGTCAACGCATCTCCAGCGTCTGAATTGAACACGGCGGCGAACGAAGTAAAAATCGCTTTTCAATTGCTCACGTAATTGTCACGACGCTTTTATGAATCGCACTCTCGCGTTCGACTCACTCTGTTTGCATTATCTGACGCGCTGTGTTTGCATTATTTACTCCTCGTACCTTCGCACAGCGCAAATGAAAGAGCGAAAGAAAGCAGCGAATGCCCGCTGGCTAAATAATCAGACAATTTGCATTGCGGGAAATGATATATTGCATGTAATTAAAATTTTTCGGAAAATTTTCACAAACTCAAAAAATGAGAAAATAAAAAATAAAATTTAAAGAACACTGTGTGTTCACTCAATTACTGTTCAAAAATCTAATTTCAGTGCGCTTTGTAAATGTATCACAAGAGTTGAATTATAATGAATTGCTTGCAAGTTATGATTGACAAAACTCGTTACGCCAAACTATTTTCCACTTTTTTCTCTACTTCTTCTTCTTCTTCTGTTGATCCGCATTTCACTTCGCTCGCTTCGTGGTTTCAAATATTAAACTCTGAGTTTAAAACTTTAATTTATGCACAAATCAAGCGTGTGTATATGTGTGTGTATAGAGCGATTTAGACGAGTTAAGTTCTAAATTGAAATACACATCATATCCTATTGGAAGTAAATTGTGTCCGGCTTTTCTTCTTCTTTCGCTTCGTGCTTCAAAACTCTAAAAATGTTCAATCGAAATAAGAAGAGAAAAGCAAAACAAAAAAGTAAAAAATATGAAAAATTAAATTTCCAAAAATGTAATCTAGAATAACTCGCTAAGCGATTTTTAACGCGAAAAATAAAATTTTTCCGCGTTCTGAAATTATATGCCATCGCTTTTTAACAGTGACGGATGTCACAATAAATTCATAAAATCGCTTCTCATCGGCGAAACGAAGCAAAAGCGAAATCATCGCACACATAGCGCATGAGAATTGATCTGTAAGCGATTCGTTTTTTCTTTCTTCATCACCATCTTCTTTCTTCTCGATTCTACGCGCTTATATAAACGATTGTCCGCCGGCCATGAATTCATCAGATTGGCAGCGACATTCGAGTAACACGACGTGCTTTTTCGGTTTCCGACCTCGCATCGGTTGTCGAAACCGATTGTCACCCTTCTTACAAAACACGCAAAAACACGACAGCATCAAGTGTTTTTTGCTTTTTAGAATAGAAAATTAAGCAGCAAGAAAGCGAGCGAAACAGCGAATATCTTTCGCTGGTTTACGATTACATGTTGCCCTTCGATTTTTGACACTGACATTGTACAGATTGAATTTCATACGTTTTTCTTCTTTTCAAATGCGAACTATCAAAGCGAATGGCTAAACTTTTCGCTCGACTTCTCCGTTCGCAAACAAATAAAAATTTCAAAAAACTTTTCAAATTTATTTTGCGAAAACCTTTTAGTTCGAAAAAAATTAAACTTCTTCCTAAATTTTTTTAACTACGGCTATTTTCCAGTTTTTAACTTGAATTAAACTTGAATTAGGCTTAAAAAGCATGCTCAAGCCAACATGAAACGATTTATTATTTATTGCAGTCAAGCGTATAATCCATAAAATAAAATGAAATGTTTCTCGAAGAGCGGAGAAAAGAAGTAGCAGACGAAATAAATATAAATAAATATATATATTCGGCTAAGACCCAGTGTGTTTATAAAATTTATGAGTGAAAAGATAGCAATTATATGAAATTAAAAACCAAACTAGAAAAATGCAATAATCGCAGTAAATCATTTGGCTAAATAAATAAGCGTAAGTTAGGTTTTAGTGTAAGTGTGTACTCGAGTGTGTGATTTTAGTGAAAATCGATTTTCAAACAAAATTTTTATTATACAAAATTTACTTTAATTTCTTTTCCTTCTGCTTTTCGAAAATATTTATCCTCCAAACTTTTACAAGTCGATAAATTTAAAAAGAATAAGATTGTAATCGCTGACGAACTTTTCATGACTTTTCTAATAAAATCAAATTGAATTGAAGAATGCACTGACCAAAATTGGATATTAGCTAGAAAAACACGATGATTTTACTTAAACAACTTTTATGTACTTGCTTCAATTATGGTTGTACACTAAAAGCTTAAATACAAATAAGGCTTGCGAAGAGCAATAAAAGCATAGAGTTCAGCGAAAATAATTCTGACCGCAGAAATTCTTCGCTTTTACTATTTTTTCTGATAATCAGATAAAACGACTGGAGTCGATTTTGCTGTTTCCATTATAACCAAAAATGGTTTAATCATTTGCCATAAACAAACGCTAAGTGGCTTTATTTTCAAGCAGATTTATGTTCGTTCTTTTCCTTAAATCAACAAATTTGGTGCAAGTTTGGCACTAAAGTAGCGCAGAAGAAATTGTGTACTAATTAGTAAATTAAATCGCGAAAAGGCATAAGAAAATTTTTTTAACAAACTTTTCCTATTTGACAGATGTTAGAATTTCACATTTTTCCTAGAAATTGTTTAAACTACTCTTTCCAACTAAAAACATTGTTCAAAATTATTATTCCTGTTATAGAGAAGTATCAACAAGTTCTATGAAGAGAATGTTTTAAAGTTTAGTTTTTTTTTTTTTTGCAAAATTTGAATATCAAAATTCAAAGAGCAAAATATTCATTTCACGAAGCGCCAGAAAACACTCGATTTTGTTATTATGAATACAAAGTTTGACAATCAATTTTTATGCAAAAAAGTTTAAATAAAAAATTGTAACACAGAATAAATGAATATAAATGATTTTATGAACGACTAAACATTTAATTTTTATTTATTTATTCTTTACATCATTAACAGCAAAATATTGCGTAAATTTTTGCTTTTCATTTTGTTGAAAAATGAAAGCGAAAACGTTTTTTTAAATAATGAAAGCAAAAAATAATTTAAAATCTGTAGGTTTGGTTTTAATTAATATGTTTCTCGGCTTGAATTTTAATTCATGAAACTGTATTTCGAGGTAACTTGTAAAAACATAAATAACGAGAAATAAAAATGAATAACTAATTTCAAATCGGAAATAAAAATTTTCTTAATTTTGCGCCTAATTTATAACCGAAACGCAATTTTTTACTCTCTCTCGCTCTCGCTCAAATAAAAAATCATAACTCATTATGAATAATGAAAACAGCTTGAATAACAGTTTGAATTAATCAATTTGAAAAGTATAATCTTTGAGCTGATTTCGAAAACAGATAAAACAGAAATGAAGAAAGTTGATCAATGAAAGTGATGTTAAAAAGATTCAAGAAAAAGTTTCAAAAAGTTTCGCAGTGATTAATTTTCGCAAAAAAGGAGTTAAACTATCGTTTTAATCGTACGTTTAAAAATGCTAAAGAAGCGAACGCTGTGCGAAGTGTTCTTTTTGAAAATAAGCAGCGTAAAAGTAAAAAAGAATCGTAAAACAATCGCTTAACATTTATTTATTGCGCTTTATTTACTATTGTTTTTTAACACTTTATCTTTTGCAATCTTTTTCTTGTCATTTGTTTAATTTTAAAGCGTAAGAAAGAAAGTGGGAGAGCAGAAGTTTATTTTTAAGATCGACATCCTGTAGAGTTTATAAATACAGGTGAATACAGAGGAGAAGCTAAGAGCGAGGCAAAAAACTACGCAATTACTTGTGCACTAAACGCAAAAACTATTTCTGCCTTTTCACAAAAATGACTTTTTTGCAGATGAAATAAAAACGTTGCAATTGCAGTCACCACCCACCACAAAAGCGAGCAAGCGAGCGAAGAGAGCGAGAAAAGTAAGTGAGCTAGCGAGTGAGCGAGTGAGATGGAGAGCATTTAAACGAATAAAAACGTGACTTTCACCGTGTGTATTCAATGATGCAGAATATGATGATGATGAAGATGATGAAAAACTCGTGAAAACTCATTAAACCACATCGTATGCATTAAATGAATAGAGAGATGGGGCAAAAAACTAACGAATTTTTGTAGTCAATTACTGTATTTTAATCATCAGAAAACGATGATTAATTGCTTTTATTTACGAAGTTGCCTAATTACACAATTAAACATCAAATTCATTTTGCTTAGATATGCGCATTTAAAATTTCACTTTAATGACTTTATTTCTTGCTTCGCTTTTTAAGTGCCCAAATAAGATTAACAGTGGCTTTGATCAAAGTATAGCGAATAAACAGTATGAAAGGCAATGACTAGAATGTCTTGAATACAATGCTCGCATATCTGCATTAGTTTACGATTCGATTTCACCGGGGGATCCTCGTCATTACTGTTGCTGTTGTTTTTTATGTGTACACCAATTTATATGCTTTTTATGATCTCTCGAAGTCACCAAACATAGAACAACTCATTCTTATTATTATACACAAGTACCCATAGCATAAATCAGTGTAAAATCGAAAAGCGTGAAGAATAAAACTTTTTCTCTTCCACCATCGGAACAATGTGTTTAAAGTCATTATTTCGTTTTTTTTTCTGCTCAAGATGAACACAAACAACACTCACTCACTCACTCAGGAGGTGCATTTGGTGGCAAAGATAAGGTTGATAACCTGTAGTGGTTTCGATCCACCATACACACTGCTACTATAAATTACTAAAAAATACTCTCCACTCACACACACACACTTCGCTCGGTCAATATCACCTTGCTATCTACCTAATGTCTACTTATTACACTGTTTTACAACATTTCCTTTTCAATTATAATCTTGTTTTTTGCAATCTTAAAATTCAATATGAATTTCAAATGAATACAATTGCGTTCACGCTTTTAATCGGATGAAAATTTAGAAGCAGCATAGATAGCAAGCAAAAAAGATGAGATGAAGAGTGGAAACTTAAGCAAATTTACTTTCGTAATTAGAAGGTTGAAATTAGTGAAAACGAAGCGTAAAGTAAAGTCAGTGTAAATTAAAAACGATAAGACAGGAGTAGTGTAATGAGAGTGATAGCGAAACAAGAAATTATGAAGAGAGAACAAATAATTAGGCAGAGGCAGAGAAAAAATTGCTTAATTTCAATTTCCGATGACATTGGCGTAATTATGCTTATAACAGAATGCGATGCGAAATGCTTCATTAGAGTAAACCATAATTATACGTAGAGCTGCTTAATTTTGTGTTCATGTCGTTTTTGCCCGCAAAAATGTTAATCCTTTTTAAATGCAAGCAAAAATACAACTTGTACTTTAGTTTCAATTCTTAATTCCGAGTTATACTTTTTCGCTTTAATCTGCTTAACGCAAAATATTCATCAAGCATTTTTCATTTAAGCGTAATGTTACGATTTTTATTTTCATTTTTTTTTAATTTTTCAAAAAACCTTCTAAAGGTCGAAAAACTTTTCTTCGTCAAAAACATCGTCGACAAAGTTCATTTTTTGAAGACGAGCGAGCAGTTATAAAAGAGCTTTTTGCTAAATTTGAACTCGTAAAACGTTGAAGAACAAAGCAGAAAACAATTCAAAGCGTACACAATGCAATATAACAGTGCACACGAAAATTTTTCATTTTTAAAAAATAAAAAAAATAAAAAAGATTTTGGGTTTTCACTTCAATATATATTCAAACAATGCATGTAAAATGCTATAAAAGCTCGGTGTTTAAGTTACGGCGAGCAGTGTGCGCTTAGCTTATGCCGCATTGTATGTGCCCACTTCTAAAAAGGCGTATTTGCATTCCGCAACCATCATTAAACCACGGGTTATAACTTAAATATGATCGCAGTGTATCTTTTTGAATTTCGAAAAAACAGAGATGAAAGAGAGAATAGTGGTAAAAATTATGAGCGCATATTTTTCATTCGTTGTCAATTTTTTTTCAAAAAATAAGTTTTCTTCTTTCTGTTCTGGAGCGAAATAGAAGTGAGAGAAAGCTTCGACTATAGTATTTTGCTCGATGATTGACAGCAACGAATTTTTTCTTGCACTCGCCGTAAAAATTTTTTTCAGCTAAAACTTATATATGTAATACTCGCTGTGTATGCAGGAACCGAAGCAAATTTTTGACGGGCTGCACGGAATAATCTGCGAGCAATAAGATGTTATGTAAACGGATTAGAATTGAAACAAGGTTAATCTGCGCTCATTCGCAATACAAGCATCGAGATTAAATGCATAATTAATAATTATCAAGTGCTGTTTCACACACACACATACATATGCACATAAGAGTTCAAAGCGTACGAAGTGTGTGAAAATATTGACAGCAGAGAAGTTTAAAAAATTGAAAAAGTGAAAATAAATTTTTGAGCTTCTTAAAGCGTCTGAAATATTCTCACCCGAATAGGCGAGCTTGTATATCACTTTTTTGCGATGTTATTTATTAGGTAATAAGTGCGCGAGCTGTAATTAGCAGAAAACAGCGAAATGATTTCGCCGAAAGCGAGATGTTCGACAAGAAGCGATTTTTCTTTGTGTCCCACACTCGGTGTACTCTTTGCTCGCGGTGAGAAGAATGAGAAAAAATTTGAATCGACGCAGCATAGAATTGTCAGAAATAGCAGACAGCATCGGAAGAAGCGAACAAACGTTTGTTTTGTTTGTTTGTGGCGCGAACTGAGAAAAGACACAAAGAGAATGGAGGAGCAATTTTGAGTTTGAGAAAAAAGAGTGAGCGAGCGAAATGAATGAATATTTTGGGTGACAGTGAAAAATGAATGAAGTCGGTTTGAAACAAATCTCTCTGCTTAATTCGGCATTTCGCTGTGCGCGAGAAGTTTGCAGCGAAAGCAGCTTTCTCACACTTTTTACATGCGATTTAATCTTATTGCAATTGTTTTTCAGCGTCATCTGTTTCATCTTCTTTCTTACGCCGTTTTTCTAAACATTGAGTTTGGGAATTCATAAGAGTGTGTGTTTGGAGCGTTTGATCGCGAATGAAGCCATGAAAGCTAGATTAGCGAATTGAATTGAATTGAAAACGGAGCGCGAACGAGGAAGCGAACAATGATCTCGGAATTAATTGAAAATGATTGCCAATTTGTAAAATATTGTTCGGATGACAAATGGCGAGTTTTCGTTACACAAGTGACATATGTGTTTCGCTTTCTCTTCTTCGCCGTTTCTGCTCGCCAATTTATTGAAAGCACGTATGCTATTTACAGCGAAGAAATATGTCTCTATATTTCGCGATATTTCTATTGCAAAGTATTTCGGTGAGCGGATTATCAATGAGAAAAATCAATGAACATGTTTTTGAGGACAAAACGTCGTAAATACTGGTATTATCGCCGTTTATTGGCGATCGTATTTATTTTCTTGCGGTCTCAAACTGCACGAACACTGGCGAGCGTTGTGTGAGAATCTACCGCCGTGAAAAGCAAGAATAGATTATATTTTGCGACGTGTAAAGAAAAGCAACTCGAGCGCTGCCACGCAAAATACCGAATGCCTATTGACTTGTGTACCTACTACGCTACCAATTCAACACAATTACCATTACAATCGCCGCGGTGTGTTCTTGCCTCCAGAACCTGCAGTTCAAACAAGCGTCTAAGATTTGCGCGTTTCTCACCGAGCCCAGCGCATAAATACGCCAGAATCCACAGATCCGCTCTGAAAAGCAGCGTACACATTGAAACTGTTTGACTGCGTCGCTTTTGTGCTGCTCGGTTCGTATTTATTCACAAACGAACACCTGGAAGTAGTACGACTTCATAACCACAAGCCAGAATAGGCGAACAGATTGCTAAACAAGTACACACACTGCCATTGGAATGTAAATAATGGAGGTTCGCTACCGCACTTCGAATGCTGGTTTCAGCGCACAACGACAAAGTCGAGGGTTTCAACACCTCTTCTCTTCTTCGATCACAAAAGTTGGCAATTCATGAAAAATTGAAGAAAGGAGAGCGAAACGCGAAGTTAAGTTCGATTCAAAAACGTATTTAACAAGCATCGAAATAGTACAATGGCTCCCATGGAAGTTGAGGCAGTGCAAAGCTTTCAGCAACAGAGCTGACGATGAATTAAAGTGCTCGAGTGAATTCGCAGAAAAGCAGCGCGTTTTTGGTCACAGCTTCTGAAAAGTTGCTGCAAGTTTTAAACTGAGCGAAAATTTTGTAAAGCCAAATCGTATTCGCTTCATTTGCCACACAGCGAAAACATTTCAATCAATCGTTTGAAAAGGGTGATTTAATGGTCAAAGAAAGAGTGCGAAAGCAATTAACTGACCATAATTTACTCGTCGGTGGCAAACTCGCACACACACACACACACACACAGTGAGATATAAGCAAAAAAGAGACGAAAATTACTGCCCAACAAGAAATGTAGTAACAACAGCAGTTTGTGGCCACTTCTCTCTCGCATCTTTCATCTATTCTCTCTCTTTCTCCATTTCTTCGCGAAAATGCGGCGAGAGAGCTAGATTGAGCTAGAGGGAGAGAGTACGAGGGAGAATGAGAGCGAGAGAGAAGCAAAATGTTTGACATAGAAAGAAAAAAAAATGAAGTTGAAGATAAAGATCTTAAACAGCTTGGAGTATTTGCACTTTTTGATGCCGAATGATGGATGTTTTTCGCCATTTCGTTCGCTTCAACACAAAACACACCTGAATTTAGAAGCTCAACAAGAAGAGCTTATGCAACGAAGCATTCAGAAATTGTCGTTAACTTCGGTTCGAAACTCGGATGGACAGCGAAAAAAGTTTAGTCGACTACTATGAAACAATCACAACTTCTTTTCTCTTCTTCTACATCTCTCTCGACTTTTTGCAAACTCAACAAAGCGTGAATTCACTTCGCGTCTAGAAAAAAACGCGTAAAATAAATGCACGAAGCGTACTATTGAGAGATGGTGTGCAAAAACAAAACAAACTTGCCACGGCTAAATATAGTTGCGTTCAGGCGAAAAGTGTGTGCACAAGAAATATGCAATTGCACATAATCAAACATTTTTTCATGCGACTTTTTCGGCGACTCTTAAGTTGCGAATAGAGCCGAGCGAAAGACGACGATCGAAAGATCGCATCGCTTTTATAAGCGATTTTTTTCGCGCTGGTAAAACGATACATTTCGTGTGGTAAGAAAAATTTTTCAAAATCGGTGTTTGGGCACAAAGCATCCATGCACTCAAGGGCAATGGAACGACGTGTGAGGGCCACATCTTAATGCACAATTCAATGGCTGCAGCGGCAGCCAGCAAAAGCTTGTACAGGTAACCAACAACACACAGCAGCACCATCAGTAACAATAATCGCAATGCAACAGATTCTGGAGCTGATACACGCACAAGAAATGATACTCGGCACTGAAACGAAAAGCTTTTGAACTTACGCAATAAGTTTTGAAATGCAATGTTTTCTGACAATTCGCGTTGAAAACATGTGACAGCATTTTCATAAACGAGCAGAAAATCGTGAAAATAAGCACAAGTTTAGAAAGGTACTCGAAACAAAATAATGCGAGTGCGGAGTGTAAAGAGGCGCAGAGCATTGGCATCATTTCTTCTCTTTCCGTTCCATCGTTTATTATACAAAAAGCGTAGACGAAGTGCTGTGGAAACGGACGAACAGGTTCCTGCCTGCAATTGGTTTGGTAACGAGCGAAGAAGTGGAAGCAAAAAAGAGATAATTTTCAAGACATAACCGTGACCACGGATCAAGCTTCAGCAGCACAATACAGAGCGCGAAGCATAAGAGAGAGCAGATCTATTATCATTACGACGACGACCAATTTAAGGCGCGCTTCTGTTTCATCCAAGAGAAAACTAAACTAGAGAAAAAAGCAGAGGAGGTAGAAAAAAGTATAGTGTAAGTGGACGGAAAAAGAGAGGAGGAAACTTGCTGCAATCATCCATCGCAAGAAAGAAGACACAGCTACACACATTAAGTATCGGTGTGTGCACTAAATGCAGTCGCACACACTTAACGAGAAGCACAGGCATAAATTGAGGCATCAATTGCAGAGAAAAGGTATAGAGCGATTCAACACTCAACTGCTTCGGGCTATAAATCGCACTTTTATTTCACGCATCGACAACTCGCCATACTTCACTATCGCATGCACACACACACACTCGCACCTAGTGCACCTTACAATGCGCTGCTTCAAAAATTAACTCAAATTTGGCTTCTGTGAAGCGCATAGCTTACCAAAGATGCGCTGCTGCTGTTCGTTTGTTCACTTCTTTTCTCGACGGTGTAACGATAAAAAAATTCAGTGTTTCAGCATCTCATCAAATACAGCTGTTCGTGATGTGTTCAGTGTCAACAAATACTGTGTAGAGTGTATATGCCGCTCTGTTCGCCCGGCATTCACGAACATACAACAGTTGCGACACAAACTACAACTTCTTCGACTACTCGCACCAGTGTTAGACACAATCTTAATGCGAATCTTTTCGAAGCGTTTTCGCCGACACAACCATATGACACACACCATGCAGTTATCTTTTCTTCTGCTCCTCTGTTTCTTCTTCTTTTTCCACTTCTTCGTTTCTTTCTTACTTTTCTTCACTCGTAACACGCTTTGGCACACTAATAATGCTTAATGATCATGCGAACACTTTTGTCCAAAGATTAAGCGCGCGACTCGCGTAGAAAACGAATGGCAGACTGAGCGAGATGAAGCAGATCAGAGGCGAGCGAAAGCGACCGCAAGTAAATCACTTAATTGCACGATGCAAATCAAAACGAAATGAAAGCAAATGCGAGGCAGCTTCGGTTCGATTTCGATGTCCAATGTGAAAAGTGTCAAACGCCACACAAACAACGACAACGGTGTCAAACGACGACATAAACAGTGGTTCGCTCTTCAACAATCAATCAATGTGAACCGGTTCGCACATAGCAAATCATAATCGCAACAGCTGAATGTGCGCGATCATTTAAAGCAATTGCTATCTGCAGAGGCAACTTCAACTGGCAAACTCAAACAGTTCGAATGTGTCTCAACAAAACGCTCGCGAAGAATGGCGAGTGAGTTGGGAGCGAGTGAGTGAGCGAGTGTACTGCCTGAGAAGTAACACATCTCGCCCTTCCCCGGGCAAACTTGAAGGCGGGCACTTTTTCATCCACGTCCCCGAACAACCCGCTTCCCTTTTTTGAATAAAACGAATCCAGCGTGAATACCAAATAATCGCAATAACGAAAATGGTCGGCAACACTTTTCGTGAAATACGCACAAGACCGAAGCGGGAGAAGCGGAGACAAGTGAAGTGATTTGCGCTTTAAAAATCAAACACATTTTTTAAACAATGTTTGTACACTTTCCAACCATCATCATCACTGCAAATGACAACACACACGAACGCATATAGCAAACATTTTCTCTCTCGCTCCTTCTCTTTCCAACTCTTTTGCTTCATTCGCTATAGCGAATCGCTTTCAAAAGCTCATTTTAAACAGTGATTCTACAAAAATGTTCCAAGAAAAATGAATGCGAGAAATCTTTATCGATAACTTTCTCTTAGTGAAAATGCGAATATTTTCTTACTCGAAAACGGCTCCGAACGGAGTGAGAAAAAAGGCGATGAATTTAGCGAACATACAACCAGAATGTGGTAGTAATGGAACCGTCGGTTGAGAAAAACGCTCGTCAACTTAAGTTTTCAAATATGGTTTGAAGTTCACATTTCCTCCGAAGACAACTATTTCCTGCTGAAGATGTTTTCGGGGAGCAAACAATTTTTATCGTTTCTTTCTCTCGCTCCTCCTCAACGCTGAACTCGAGTTTATGTCCATATGTTTTCATATTTTTTCGTTTCATTTTTGGCCACAAATCGCTTTCGATCGCATCGCTTACTCAACCGCACTCAACTGCACAACTTTCACCAACATTGTCCACAAAAGTAGTGAATTATTGTCGTTTCGCGGTGTTTCGCCTGTCGCAATCAGCTTTAGCCGCGGCTAGCGGTGCGCCAAAACTCAACTCGCTCAAGCTTATAGCCTAAATAAACGATAGTAAACTGTAAAGCCAACAGAGAAAAGCGTCTCAATCAATCACCCGATTGCGTTTATGTTTGCTAACAATTGGTTTGCATCTGTCATTTGCTTCATTTCGAAAAACTTGCTCAGTTTTAAAACGCATTTTGATTAAAAATCATGAGAACGAATCGAGTATAAAACGAGCAAAAAAGTAAGCAGAAAACATTCAAAACATTAGCTAAGCAGTAGAAGTAAACCATCATTCAATTGCGTAGATCTAATACTTTGTTCTCCAGAACAGAATGAAGCAAAACGCTGCACTTATTTCGTGCAAAGCTACCGTTTGATGAATTATCCAATATGAATTACTTTTGTGCGTTCGCTGTTCTAAATTAAAAATGTTCGCATGTAAGCTGCTCATATGCAGAGCAGATTTTAAAACGCATAATCTTATCAAGAAAAGCGAAGTACTTTCGGCTAACAAATTGAGGCTTTTCAAAGAATAGAAAAGCAGCGCAAAAAACAATTTTTAATATTAATTTATTGTAGTTTACTTCTTAAAAATAGTACTTTACTCTACTTAAATTTTTTTTCGTTTTCGAAAGCATATTTCATTTAGTGCAAAATGGTGCGTACTCACGAAACATTGTCACTAAACGACAAATTTTATTACCGAACGAAGAAGAAGTAGAAGAAATAGAAGAAAAAATCATTTTACGCATTTCGATATTATCTCGAATATGTGAAAGTTTTTCCTTTTTCTACTCTAATCTATTTTACCGAACTTCTTAAGCAATTTCAACAAAATAAAATTTGAGAATCGGTAGAAGAAACAGAAAGAATTTAAACTCTCCTAAGTTTTTACGATCTACTGAAGTACTCGCTTAAAATTCAAAAGCGCGAGAGACACACTGTGAGGAGCCGCTCTTCGCGTTGTCGCCTAATTATATTAAAAATATAACATTGGTGCTCATACGAATAGAAGATAGCGAGCGAGACACGGAGGCAGTGATGAGCATCGGTCGTTAAAAAATTAATGTTTACTGCAGCGGCAGAATGCGTGTGCAGAGAAAAAGCTTCGAGTGTGTTTTCCACTCGCTCAAAAGCAAAAGGTTAATAGAATTTTAGACCCGCTAATTGTGCCGAATGTACAGCCGTAAAATAAGAGAGGGAAATGAATTATTCACACGCAAATGGATTTTCGAGTCGTTGTCAAGAAAAGAGCGAGAGCGAGAGCGAGAACGAGGATGAGATAGAGAAGAGGCAAAAGTAAAAATGGCGTTAATTTCAAATGCATCGTTTTTATGAATCTCTCAAGTATAGTTTTCAAAAAGCAGCGCTTTGCAATCGACGCTAACATTTACGTGTAATTCATTGTGAAAGCATTTTCCCTCTCGCTCCTCTGCTTCGCCCCCTTGCACAACCCATTCATTTTGAAATGAGATATTTGTTCTTAGAATCGCTAATTAAGACGTTAAAAATTTCTCGGCTCAATAACAAGTATACGATGACAACAACCAGAGTGGGGCTAGGGAGTGGGCAGAAACTCTTAAAACGGATGCGCTTTTGATCGCCACTTTTCTCGGGAATCGCTGCTTTCATTTAGGTACCATTTGCCGCTATTTGTGCATATTGTGCATATAGGTGATATTTCATAACCGATCGATAGCAGTAAACAAAATCCACGCACATATCATAACATCGCACCACACAGTGTTCAAAAATAATTTTTCGCTCTGACACTGCCAATTTGCTAAGAAGTGATCGCCGTGCTCACGCTATATCATTAAACGAAAAAAGCATTGGGCGATGCGCGATATAAACTTAACCGGCGGTAATTACAGAGAAAATCGGCAAAATGAGGTATTAAATTTGCGCTTAAAAGCAACAGCCGAAGCAACTCGTAAATTAACGCGGCCATTCTCTTCTTCTTTCTCATTTCTGGTTAACTTTCAGGTTTCAGGTTAAAACTTTGCATTTGGTGTTCGGGGTGCGAGAAGAGCGCGAATAGAGAGAAGGAAAATAATGGGTTGGGTTTCTAAACAAGTGAAAAGGCTCGCTTCTCGTCGCCTTTTGGGCAAAAGCGCTGGCATCGGCAGCGCGACCAAAGAGGGTGAAGAGCAGAAGGGTAGATTGGAGAAGAAGCACGTTTTTGAGCGCATAATGGTTGAAAAGGTGCGGCGCTTTTTAAATGCGAAATTATTGTTGATGCCAACGAAGAAAATTAAGATAGTTGGCGAGCGAAATGGGAGGAGGAGTTGTTGCCGTTTCTGGCTTTTCGACACACTTAAATAACAGTTTGCCGCAAACCTAAGGCGGTCTTCAGCAGGTTAACGGTTGAAGAAAGCGATTACTTGTGGTTCCCACCTTTCGCTTAGCTATGTACTTTGTAATATAAGCACTCAGGTGTTGTATACTACGCGTCAAACGCTGCATTGCGGCTATCTTCGCCGCCGCTTCTCGTCGTCGCTACATTCTCTGTAAATTATTGCATACATATTGACCATAAATTTGACGCTGCCAGCAGTGGAATTCGCTCTTCCGAACCGATTTTCGCTTCTCTTCTTCTTCTTCTTCTTCTTCGTTCGCCTTTCAAGCTTTCACTAATTTAAAATTGCTGCTGCTGTGGCTTTAAATTTAGCGAAGCAGCGTTCATCACGCATTTCGGTGCGGGTGAAAATATTTTGAGAAAAATAAACAAATTGGACACAGAGAAAAAGTTGTATTGTGTTGCATTGTGTGGAGCGCATAATAAACGTAAGCGCCGCATGAAAACTGAATGCACAAAAGAATCGCAAATTGTATTTCGCTTCCGAAATTGGCTATAAATACAATTCTGGTGTTCAAAGAGTGACGAGTGAAATGCCATTAAGAAGTAGGCAGCGGTGAAAAGGAAATTACTCGTTAAGGTCCGTGAACTTTTAGGTTTTTTCGCGGCTACATTTTCTTGAATTAAATGCGAAGAGTTTTCACGATGAAAAAATTGCATTTCAGCGCGTAAGCGACGTGTAAATTGAGCAAATTTCTATGCAACGTTAATTAAGTTGAACGTTCAAAATCGCAGTTTTATGAACTTCATACACAAGGTTTGTAAACGTTAAGAGGCATACACACGCTCAGTTTATTTTAACATATGAGCCTTACAACCTGCACACTCGGCGTGTACCTGTGAGCGCACTCATTGAATTATTCGCAACAGCTTCCGAAATGTGTTTTTTCGCGTTTCTTAGCAAAACAGTTTGAACGTAAAAAAACATTGTTCAAGATTGTGTATATATTTCAAAGCTTGAAAAGAAAAATGGATGCTTTTAACTTTTCTTGTTAAGATTGTCGATCGAAATGAGTTTCTTGCTTTTCACATATATCAAGAAGAAGAAAAAGGTAAAGCGAAAGGGCGAGAGCGAAGTGAAAAAATTCAGAAACGAAAGTGAATTTTATTGAAAAGTTTTCTATCAAAACATAACGAAGTTAAATTTTAAAAGTTGTGAAAAAGTTTGCTTTTCTCTTTCCACGTCGAAACAAACATTTTCAAAAATTGAATTCGCGAAATTAGCAAACAAACTCGAAAACAAACTTCGATTAGATGCTTGTTTCGCCAT
>NCKU01000091.1:290-68118 GCA_003675995.1 Dinothrombium tinctorium | reverse complement strand
ATCTTGGACAAACATTTTTTCCGAAACTGTATTTTAACATCACTTCAGCTTATCTTTATACACATAGTACCTCAAAATTTCATATATCTAATGAAAATTATATTATTTAGATAATAAGAAAAGCAAAAAGCATCTGTCTTTCGACTTCCTCTGCTAATCATTGATAGCAGATGACAGCTGAACTGATAATTTCGACGGAATTGTTTCGCAGTGAGAAGTTGAAATTAAATCGATTTTGAATCAAAGTTTTTTTACTTTTGTTACTTTCGACTGATGAAAAAATGAAAGCTTTCAGAATTGATTTATGGGACGTTTTTTTTCGAAAAAAGAAATAAGAAACGTCGCATCGAAGAAATATTTGAGACAATCATAAATCTTACTCAAAGAGATTCAAGTTACACAATCAGTGGAAAGCAACCGACGCTTTGCTCAATCTTCTCAGCAGCTTTAAGCAGTGACCCTTTGCTTAAAATTTATTTTCTGACATTCATTGTATCTATTTTGCAAAGATGGATTAGAATTATTGCTTTTCTCATTTCGGAAGAACTTTGTTCAGCATGCGCTTACTATTGAAGCGTATAAATTGCAGTAACAAGTTTATTCACTACTGACAAACGTGAAAATGATTTTAACATGATAAAGTTTTAATTTGATGATGAATCCAAAAAAAGAAAATTAATATAATTGCGCTGTTCACTTTTCTCTTCTCTGTCTGAGAAAGAAAATTCGTTTTTTCAAAGCAAATTCTGCCATAAATCACTTGAAAAATAAATCATCTCGAATATAAAGCGCTATTTAGTAAATAATATTTAAAGCTTAAGTTAAAGCGGAGCAATTATTTTAAATTGTAAAATTACAAATGCGTGCACGCTTCTTGTCACTTGCGCTTGAAATCGTGTTTCAAATATTTATTGAATAAGTTGGTTCGAGGAAAGACATAACTCAATGCGAACAGAGAAAAGTGTTTTGAGTTGCGTTCTCGTGCGCCAAATGCATCGCGACGCAAAATTCAGCGATAATTCATCGTAAACTTTGACTGCGAATGCCTTGAAACGCGAAACTAAAATAGAGAAAATAAATTTCAAACGCTCGCGTCTCGCTTTCGAAAATAAACGTGTAAAAATGATGCGCACTTTTGTTTAAACAAATATTGATTTTTGTTATTATTAAATCGGAAACGCAGTTGTTATATAAATAAGATGTTAGCACTCAATTTATAATTTACTTCGCCCAACAAACCTTTCTTAAGCTTCGCGTACAACAAACACATTCATTTCTTGTCAACGGTGAAAACTTCGTAGTCGAAAATAGTAAAATTGTAATCGCCCATTAGCAGTGTGCACGATGCGTTCTCACCGTCGAACGAGTGAGGAAGATTCGAATAACTTTCCATATTCGTATTGCAATTACTCGAAATAGAAAGATCGGCGCCCGCTCCGAATACAGGACCGTAATCCGGATGATTAACAATTGCGAATGCTTTTTTAACGACTTCAAATTTTGTCGGGGGCACATCGGAATTGTTTATCAAAGTGAATATAAACGCTTTCTCAGATGCAACATATTTGCCTCTGCTCGAAGAAGGTGTGCTCCAGGGAACATCGCTGAATCCGCCACAAACTTCGCCATTAGTGCCACACACTAGAACGTAAGTAGGCGAATGGCCATCACAATGATGATGGAACGAGTCAGATGAATAGCCGTGAGTAGACGCTCGGAACAATAGTCTCCAAACTTGTTTACTGACTCCGTACCAAGAATTGAGAATTCGTTGATATTGCAATCTTTCACCTGTCAAGATTTGCGAGCTTTGAAATAATTTTAATGATGTGCGAGGTTGAACCCTTCTATCTTCGGTGTGCCCAAATTTGTTTGGTAAAGCTGCAAACCGGTATCGCTCTAAAGAAATTTCCATAGGCACAGCTCCTGTTGGCTCGACTTCCTCAGCAAATACTTGGCTGTCAATCAATAAAATGCGAACGTGATTTATGACTCCTGAAAGTTGCTGAAACGAAATTTAAAAAATAAAATTGAAACTTTATTAATATGATTACTTGGCAAATACGAGTACGCTCTTCCTCAGTCCAATGGGCAGTTGGCTGTGTAACACCGGCATTTTGCTTTGCCCAACTAAGCACAGCCCTCCATACGTCCTCCTCTTCCAACGCTAACTAATCGAAAATGATTAAAAGCAGAAAAAAAACGTGAAAATGGATTACACAATCAGATGAAACCAAGTGTATTAAAGCTTCTTTCGGAAGATTGAGAAAGGCCGGTGTTTTGATGCATTCCAATGCATTTTCGCCTATATACGCAGTGCAACGGTCCTTGAAGTAACGGCCGCATTTGGCTTCTGCGAACGGTAAACATAATTAAGATTCGACGATGCCGATGTTTACCTGGAATTCGCTTTTCTAGTTCGAGAGCTAAGGGAAGAAAAAGCAGCGAATTGTGGATGCAGAGAGCATTGCGAATATGTTCTTCGCACAACTGTCTCAAATCATCGATTCCAAGTTCGTAGGAAATAGCGAGCACTTCGAATACATTACTGTCTTCGAGTATAATCTGCAAACAAGTAATGTAAAAATCGATGCTTCGAAGTTCGCACTCGACGGTAGAATGCATACTCTTCCGCAGTACACGTAGTAAAGCACTTCTCTCAACACCTCTGCTTTCGCCTGTGGGTAGCGAATTGAAGTCGGACTCCCAGCGGCGGACGGCGTCACCGATGCACCAGGCACTTTGCACACCTCCCCACGTTTCACATTTTGAAAATTGGCGCATCTAAAGGCAGCGAAACGACGTAGTTCAGAAGAAACGCATTAAAAATGAATTAAAACTTGAAAACGCGAAGCGGCGAGATGTACGCGTGAGGAATGCGGTATCATGCGGCGCATTTGTGTGAATACGTTTTGACAGAAAACTGCATGTAATACTTGTAACCGCGAAATTTATTGCGATTGTTCGCGATGTGCTTTCCTTCACTTGTTTACTACTATTATCTGCAGAAAACAGACATCGAGTGACCATTTGCAGCACTCTTAAGTAAGGGATTCGCATTCAAACACATTAACATAGGACAGGAACATTAGCGGCAACACAATGAGAGTGCTGCTGGTGTTCGCTGCTTTAATGCAAGCGCAACGAAAGAAAAGCAGCGAAACAAGAACATAAAAGCGAAAGCACGAGCGACGAATTACAAAACTTTTTCGGTCTCAATGTTATGAAAAGAAATGAAAGCATCGCGAGAGGATTGCAGTGAAACCAAGCGAAATGAAGAATTGAGTTGAGCTGTTGCTCTCCAAGTGATGAGTGCGATGTTCTTGTCTTCGCCGACACACGTTTTTACTTGACGCTTGTTTTTGTTCTCGTTCTCGTTTACAAAACAAGAAAATATGGTAAATCTTAGCTAAGCATTGAGCACTCATCAATAACTTCGGTGACAATCTAAAATCGAAGCGCAGAGAACAGCGTGCCGAAGGGATTTTTCACTGCGAAATGCAGACGTGGTGAATATTACGAACGCACGTCTCAATCGAACAGAAGCCAAAGACCGGCGTCCGCAATTCGAGAATCGCTTGTTTCGAAGATTACGCTCTCATAACTGAAAACTTATTTCGTTTCTTAATTTGCGAGATTTTCTGCGATTCGCGCAAAGCGTATTTTCGAAATGAAAGGATATTTGCAAAGGAGAACTCTTCATCCGCCGGGATTCAATTAAGAATCTAAATTAAATATTTATCCGCGCTTCGTTCCAGAATGAAACACATCGCGAACCGTTGCTGACGCTTTGCAAACAGAGTTTCAGCTAAATTACGTGGATTTCTGCTCATCAACAGAGCGGCAATTTTCGAGAATAGTTTCGACGTAATTGACAAAATTTTCGGGCTTCGCGACGCACAGATGCCCGCTAAACTCTTTGAGGTTATTTGTTCAAATGAAAGCGCGTCGGGTGATGTAATGTGAATAAAATGGAAACAAGCGTTAATAAGCAGCGTCGAACACTGACCGCTGCTATACGAGCTTCTTTCGCCGAGCGAGACGCAGGAAACGAATGGTCGCTTTGTTACTTGCTCTAATGAAACACTATACATCTTCTAAACGCAGCGTTTACGGTGCTTGCATTCTCTGTTTGCAGAGCGAAATCTCGCCACAATAATCGCGAAGGAAGCGAGCTGATTCGGATACACACTTTGAAAAAAAGTTCGGAGGTGCGCAACGGAAAACGAGGGTAAGAAGCAAAGCATCCCAACGCGCAATGGATCAACTTAATTATATGATCCTCAAAAGATATATCGTTCAGTTTTCAAAGGAAATAGAAAAGAGGATCAAATTGGCTGCAATTCAGCACTCGCTACTCGCCGAGAATAATCCCGAGCGTCCATTCAACGCCAGCGCGTCAATATTCATTCAATCATTACCGAAAGCGATCTTCGCTCCATTTAAATTTATGCAATCGCTCAAAATTTTGATCACTTTTTTCGATGAGCGCAATTGACGCGATAGAAGAAGAGTGCAAGTGTGAAGTGATTCGCCATTCTCGCAATATACCTGCTCGAAGCAGTTCATAATCGATATTTGAGAAGCACGCTTTTGTATGCTTCGTTACGTGTTATAGAAACAATGTGCAAAGAGGCATTCAACATAAACGACTCGTCGAGATTTTAGATCGCATACACACCTTAATTGCGCTCATTTACTATTCGTGTTGAATGATGCCGCGGCATAACGACGTGTTTACTGACGTTTACACATTTCAATAAACATTTCAATGAAATTATCGGCGAAAACACGGCGCAATGAGTCGGCTAATATGGAAAACTCGCTCGCGTCCATCTCATTGCCGATGCGTAATCAATCAATTAGACCGGTTGCGACGAAAGGTTTTCTAATATCAAATTTGACGGGTGAAAGGATAAGGGGAAGAGTGAACAGTGGATGAGTTAATGCTGCTTCGAACGGCACGGCGAACAGATAAAAGAAACGAAACCGTTCGAGAGCGAAACTGAACTTTATACGCACAGCATATGGAATGGATGAATGACCAATGCTGCGTTCAATTCTCAGGAGAAATTGGAAAAAGAAGGGCGAAGAAAATGTAGGGACATTACGGTATAAGCCAATATTACAACATCAATCTGAGGAAATAAACATACATCAGTTTCTTAAAGCTGCACTTTAACTTTTCTTTTTTTTCGCAAATGTTGCAAGTCACTTCTCTTCGCTGCATTCTTCAAGAAAGTTTACCTTAAGGGAGGCATTAACTCTTATGTTATGTATACTGAGGGACCGAAAACTGCAAGGGTCGAATGCTCGCGTTTCTACTATTCAAACCTATGCAATAACAAGAATTCGTTGCTAGGGAAACTTGCAGTTTGCTTTGCTTTCAGAAACTCGCTGTCTTCATAAAGTACACGCATTACTCTGTAACTCTTTGCATTCCCATTAATTTGTAATTCGAGACGCGAAAGCGAGCAATACTTCACTTGCTTCGCTGTAAACACTGCGTTATTGCTGACATGGGCTTTGCTCACCTTAAACTCGTTGTTTCGAGCGCTAAATTCGCAAAAAAAAGCTCCAAACTTCGATTGTATTGAAGCGCGCAGTAAAAGTAATTGCATTTCGTTATTCAATTTGTGTTTATTTCGCAATAAGGCAAAACAAAACGCATGTTTCAATCGAATGCACGCAAATTCTTGTTCAATTTGTCCGCATTGAAGTGAATGTCTTTCGACGCCTGTAATGCTACTTTCTCGCAATGCTCAATTTCAGGCGCCGACGTTTCACAGTTTTCATCGCTTTGTGTGCATTAAAAAAAAAAAAGCTGAAAATGGATTGCTACTTTATAACCATAATCGAGTTTAGAGCACCTAATCACCGCTAATTGTGAGCGCACGAGAAGCAAGCAAAAAGTTTGAATTGTTTAGCTAAAGAAAGAGAAAGAAATGATTTGCTTTTGATTGCTTACAGCTGTATTCGAGTGGAAATATTTCTCTTGTTTTTTAATGATTCGCGAACGCAAACAAAATTTGCATTGCAAAGCGAAAAAGCATGAATTTGAAAATTAAACATGAGCAAGAAGTGCGATGGTTGCGTGAATAGCGATAGGTCGTAATTGGAAAGCAAAGAAGTTAATATGAGAGCAAATGTCGTTAAAGAGGAAGAAAAGAGGACCGCTGAAAAGCATTTTCGGCGAACTTAGTGAATGCACGATTCGATTTATGTTTTGCTGTTTTTATGAAAGCGTCAGTGGCGCAAGAAGCGAGCTCAGAAAGTACATTGTTTCGCGTGAAAGCAATATTTCACGAGTAGCCAATTTTTTAGTGCGTGATGTAAACGACGGATGATATATGTGTGCAACTTTCCATTAATACTCTATTTCTATACGTTTGCTATTCACTCTTAGCGCTCGTCCGCTTTACAATCGATTTGTGGAAGACAAACATCGAAGAAGCATCTGTCTGTTCAACTTCATCTTCCGCACTTTACAAGACAAACATTTTCAATGAAAAATAAAGCGAAACGTAGAGTAGAGTGAAATGTTATTTTCAGAACTGAACCCAGCTGAAATGTATGCACAATTTATCGATTGAAGCGTACGCCAAGTCAATAAAGTGAAAATTTTCATGTTTATGCATATTTTAACAAATTTTTATACGCTCGCCGCGCTTTCCACGCCTCGGCAAAATTGACCTCTGCCGCCGCCGCTGCTGCTGCTTTCGCAGCTTCGCCCATTTCGTCGGCAATGAGAAATTCAACGACTTTGTGATCGGCGATAAAATTCGGAGAATTCGCGAGAAGAAAGTTTATGTGTGGAGAGCGACGGAAAGCAAATGGCATTTGTCGACGTGTGAAAAGGGCAGACTGCTTTCACGGCTGCACTTGCATCCATTCATTCCCACTGTTATTGAATATCGAGAAGAAAATAAAGAAAACGATGAGGCAACGTTTGTGATCGTCTCTTCGCTCGAGAAGCACTCAAACAGACTCGCGAAAGGCGAGAAAAGTTGAGGGTAAACAAAGATGCGGAAAAGGGTAGCGAAGATGGAGCGCTTCTCGAGCGAACACGAGTGCAGAGAGGGATGAGATTTGAGAGGTTTAAGGTGAAGGAGGCTTGCAGCAAAGCAAATCCCTCAAGTGTACAATAAGTGAATATCGGGCCGATTGACCGCTTCTAATTTGATCACACATTCATTTTCTCGTTATCTGAAAATGAGAAGCAGAGAATGCAAAGCGAAGCAAAGAAAATGAGCAACTCGCTCTCGTGATTTCGCTTGTTTTTGTCGCTTCGTTCGCGAGCGGCAATCAATCAAAACTCTTGAGGTGAAACGCGAGCGCTGTGACAAGGGGTAAGAGGAAATTTAACGAAAGCAAACAGAAAAATGGTGCTGCAGCGAGTCGCTTGCGCGAAACGCAACTTATTTTAATTATGCAAAAAAGAGCGAACGCGAATGCAATCTTTTAGCTTTGGCAAACGTAATTTGAATAAGAAATGGAAAAGTAAAAAGCGAAAGCGAGTTGCAAACAAGCGAAAGCATCGCAGAGCACATCGAAGCTCGCGAAGGTATCCGTCGAATTAGCGAAGCGAATGCATAGATTAGAAGCAGCGTAGAAGAGACAGCGGTGAGACTCGCCTTTAAATTTTGCATCTGTGCCTGGAAACAATGCATCATTTGCCGCACAAAGCATTGCAAATCGATACGCAATATAATATGGAAGAGGAGGAGAAGGAGGAGGAAAGAGCTATTTGCGGTGATCGGCGAACGAAGTGGATTCAAAGCGAGAGACAACGGCAATAAAATGTAAATGAATTGAAAGCTCGGTGGTTACCTTCGCATCAATACATACTTTGTTCTCGTTTTGCCGCACTCAAACAATTTTCGCACATTTATATGTGTCAGTGTATGAGCGAAAACTTTTTCCACTCGCTCAAAAAATGTCAAATTCAGCGTTTTGCAAAAGAACGCGCTCGCTGCTCGTAGAGTAAACTCACGTTTTCATTTTCCGATTGCGAGCGATTCGCGAAGCAAAGTATCGCTAATTGAGTTTCCTTTTATTCCATAGCCCGAAAATGAGACGAAAAGTGTCGTTGAAAACCGACTTTAGCATCGATTGGCGTATTTTATGGCTGAGAAAATGCATTATGAAAGCAGCGAAACATCGAAATGAATTCCGCGTCTAATTTATACGCCATCAAATGTAGTTTGCGTCTGATTATTAACTCGATATCAGTGTGTATAACTCGTGTGAAAGGTGGAAAGAAAAATGGTTTATTGGACATCAAACACTGGCATTTGTGTAATTCTGAAGGATTTCTCGGATTACGAAAGTCGGATTGCGCTCAGAGCATTTTAATGACATCATCGGAATTAGGAAGAGGCGCATTTGTTTAAATGACAATGTCTTTATAGCGTTCATAAATAAGGATAAAAAACAATGTTTTCGAAGCGCTTGCAACAAGCGACTTCACTCCGCTCGTCAACACTTCTTTGACAAACGCTGCCGAAACGACGAGCGGCGCTTCTCCGAGTTCGCAAAATTCTCAGAACGAGCATTACCTTAATTAATTCTTCGCGCGCCGCTCAACAACGCCGCTATCGTGAACGCTTTCGCTCGTCGCGATTGATAATTTATTGCTAAACTTAAATTTGCTGTTTGACGAAAAAAATGTTTAAAACGGTATCGGTCGCGCATCGTGATTAATCACAAAGCAAATGTGTCGAGAAGAGAAGAGCTTTTCTTTTCGCTCGCAAACTTTACTTATTCTGTCGACGTCTCGTTTCCGCAACAAAAAGTTGTGCAGTTAAGTCGAGTGCATTTCAAAAGTACGACAGTATCAGTGATGAGTTCGAGTCGATGAGCGCGGATCGAAGCTCGCAAATTGCATCAAACAATTAGCGAAAACGGTTGCTTTCGCTGTTCGCAGACGTGTCTCTCTGGCGCGCATAAATTACACCGAGAAAATTTGATAAATCGCATCGTTTGGAAAATATAAAACATCGCCGCGCTTGTTTGCATAAAAAATTGTCGACTGCGAGCGAAACAAGAAAATAGGCATGAAAGTAATGAAAACGCAGTAATATTTTTTACTCAACATTCAAAATTTATTCACTTTATCATAAAATTTAAGGCGAGCTTATTTCCTATTCAAAGCGACGCGAATGCTACAGTTGTAAGTCGTGTGCGAGTGCAATTTTTCAACGGTCGATATTTTCGTTGTTTTTTCGCCGCTCTCTGCAAATGCTCGCCTCAAAATGTCGTCGACGAGCATTAAATTAAAAGCTTTTATTTTATTGCCACGCGATGCGTTCTCGCAGTGCTCACCTTTGCGAGCAGATTTGCTGCGGCGAAAGCGGCCGCGGATTCAATGTATTGGAAAAGCGTTGTAAGCAAAAAGTTTTTGCACGATTTGAAACAAAACAGAGAGGGAAAGCGGCGGCGAAACATTTTTGCTTTTGATAAATTTAGTGGCTTCTTAATAGAAAAGAAGCGCACAGATGCTGCGAGATGAGCGAAGCTGCGATGGCAAATAAGAGAGCTCCGAGCGACAAGATGCTTACTTGCCACAAATAACTTGCAAAGCGCATAAATTCTGGCCAAAACTCAATATACAAACAGGGTGCATAAAATTATGCTGCACAACAGTGACGATAAGTTGCATTCGTAAATAGATGCAGAATATACACTCGCGAACGAGTGACGGATGAATGTGTGCAACTTGCGTTTCGCTGTACTTTTATTAAAGTTTAAATGAAACGGAAACGCTGCGTTCGATGGAGTTTGATCGACAAGAAATAGCGAAATCTCGAGAAAGCGATCGGAGACAGCGATGTCAAAGCAACGAACGGCAAGCGAAGCGAACAATCGGTGACAGCAAAGGTATCGAGGCGCAAACAGTGAACGCACAAACTGCAGCGAGATTATTGATTTAGATGCCGAGGAGTCGTCAAACATCAAATGCAGTGATAATCGAGTTCTAAGTTGTGTGATGGAGGATACCTGTCTTTGATCAATGATTCACACTTTGTGTTTAACTTCGTCAGCGCTCGCCATTCACCGCGCCGGCTGCGAGCGCGAGCGGAGAGCTTCATCTGCCAAAAACAAGTGACTCAACAAAGAGTCCGGAACCTGTAAACAATCGGCACGGCAAATCAAATGTTCTAGGCGCGCATTGAAAGAATATTGAATTCGCTCTCGTCACGCCATTGTCCGCTAACTCAATTTCGATTTGTAAATATGTGTTTAATAAGTTGACGAACGAACGATTCATTGAGCGAATGCGTCGAATTGCAAATAAATTTTAGCGCTGAATTGCACTTGACAATATAAGGTTGCTTCGGTGCGAATGCGAGGCTTATGCAGAGAGAGAAAAGCAAAAGATTTGGTGCTTGTGCGAGTTCATTACTGTGGACATGCATTACTCGCAAAGAGTGACAGAATGAAAGCCGCGCTCGCGAATCGATCACTGACGCTACCGTAAGCCGCTTACATTCGGCACTTTGTCCGGCTACGCTTTTGCGACAGTAATGCATCGAACGTGTGTTGTAGCGTTCAATCTCAGCCGAAGATAGTGTGCGCGTACTTCCTTCATTTCGCTGCAATCGCTCGCTGCATCTTCGCTCGCGATTAATTTCCCGTTTTCTTCGCACATTCTTTTCACAATTGCCGTACAATTTGCTTGACACTTCTATTTTTCTTTTTCGCGGCGCTCTCTTATTTAAACATATTTTGCATCGCTAAAAATGATTGCGCTAATATTTCACACTTTTCAAAACACGTCCAACTTGTGCACTGCCTAAGTTTGCGCTGCAAATATTGAAAGTTTCGATTCGCGGCGCAGCACTTTTGTCGCAGCGTTTCATTCCTTTTTCATCTCGCAAACAGAGCGGAGAGCAGTTCGCATAATTTCTTGCTTCCAGCTTTTCGCGACAAATTGCATAAAAGCGAGAAAAATGAAAATAATTATGAGTGAAGAACAAGGCTTCATACATTATTTCAACTCGAGTATTTCACTGCGGATACAACGGTTGCAAAGCTGCGATAGCCATCGCGCTCTCAATAAGCGACAGCGCATTCCGTGTGTTTGATGGAATGCTATTTGCATAACTTTTATTGAATCGAAATGAACGGCGGCCGAAATTACTGCTGTCGCTCGCCGCTCATCATCATCCAAGCGTTCGATTAATCTTTCATTTTACGCGGAAAGAAATGAAAAGCAGACAAAAGCGTCGACGAGCGTGGCTCATCTCGTCAGCGGCTGGATTCATTGCACTCCGACATTGACGGATTAAAATTCGCAGAGTTTATGAAAATTCAATTAATGAGTGTGCGTTTCGACCGCCGTCAAGTGCAATGTGCAGCAGCAGTGCGCTCGAAGACGACAATCTTTCAGCGAACAATAATCTGTCATTTGGCGAACGACAGAAACGAAGAAATACGAGTTTATTTGTAAAGAAACGCAACTTTTTCGCCGGGTTTCATTCAATTGAAGAGATAAATTGAGAGCAGAGAAAAGAGTGGAAACGAGAGTGTTGTTCGAAGCAACAAAACGAGAAAGTATCGAATTCGAGTCTAAATATTGTTTATCACAGTAAAACAACCATAAATTACTCTTTTAAATCACTGCTCACAAATCAGCTTTACTCGGCTTCTCGCAATCGATCACATTTCGCTCCTTTCGCTCGCCTCACTCTCGCCTCGTCTCGCGCTCGCGTTGCGACGCACCGCACTCGCCAACAGCTGCGAGCGGGATGCGGACTGCGACGCACACAGCGGAACTCGCCTCGTTCTCAGCATCAGACGGTGAGCGTAGAGCGGAATCTCTTCGCGGCCGGCGATCAAAAGCACGTCGCTCGATTCGCGGTCGTTAAGCAGCGATTCGAGGTCTTCGAGAAGTCGCGAAATGCCAAGCGTCGCTTTGTCGGCCAAAAACTTGTCGAAATGTCGGACGGAGGGCAGCGATGAGGAGGACACGTTTCGAGAGCCCATTTCTCGCAATTCGCATTTCGGACACTCACTCAAACAATAAACGCCACTTTCGCTTCGCCCCGAATGCGGACCAATCGGCGCGCGGCGCGCGCTGTTCGAACGCAGCGAGCGACGTCCTCATCAATGGATGCGCTTCGAGACGCCGAGAAATGAGCGCTCGAAACGAGTGCACTTTCGCTCTCCTCTATCTGCGTTTATGTGCGTGTATTGTGCTGAGTCCGTCGTTAACCGACAACGACCGTTGAGTGCCCGAAGCAAGAGCTTTTTTCAAATGACCACTCCATAAAAAGTTTTTACATTTACGTCTTCTCGCCGCCCGCGAAAAAAGAAAAACTCATTCAACTTCACATATACTCTCGCACTTAACATCGCTCAGTGTTCGAGTGTGTAAAGCCATTGAAATAGTTGGCGTGCACTCGTTTTTATTCATAAGTTATGAACAGTTTGCGGCCACAGCGAACTCAGCCAAAAGCAGTTCTTATCTGCGAAAGCGCGAGGCGAAGAAAAACGCTGACTGAAAATCAATTTTTAATCGCGAAACGTTTGTTTGGAGCAGAAATTGCTTAATTTTATTCACTTTTAAGTGGTCGAAATTGTTGTTTTAATATTTAAACGTCCATTGAATTGGAATTTTCAAAAAGCACTTTCACTTGCAATTCTCGAGCGATGCAAACACAAACTCGAATTCGATTGAAAGCTTTCGCTGTAATAAGTTTAATTGAGTGAAGTCATTGAAAAGCTTTCCGTCTTCGCTCAAATTGCGATTATTTTTGCGAATAGTTTGAATTCGAAATGCTCGAAAACTTGGCTTTCTTCACCGAGTCGCTGAAAAACGATCGCCGAAGAGATAAAAAGTTTCGAGCGGCTGCATTCGAATCGAGACGCGTCTCGAGCGAAGCAATGAAGCGCCGCGATTGATTAAAGAAAAGTGTAAAGCGTTTAATTAATTTCTTGCTCTCGACGATAATGAATGCAATGAAAGTTGAGTTTAATTGAAACCATAAATGCGAGCGAGCAAAATCAATGAGCATTTATTTTGCTTTAAATATAATGAAAACCATGTTTGAAAATGAATTCAAAAATGCGATAAAATGTGTATGCGAGATAATGTCGAAAAATGAAAGCGCAAATAAAGCTTCACAAGTGTTGGAAATGAGCAAATTACAAAATAATAATGAGAGAATTAAATCGCAGAGATGCGCTTTTAATGGCTGCAAAATATCGATTCGCTCACTCGGCTACCATTCGAATTAATATTCGCACGAAATGAATGGAAAACACTGTGAATTGGTCAGAAGTGGAGCAAACAGCGGCGCACCGAAGTGCACAGCTTTAGAGGTCAGAGAATCGTCGAATGTGAGGTAAATTGAAAGGCACTTGAAAGGAAGCGAGAATTGTCATGCATTTCAATCGAGTGACATTAAGTGCGCACTGTTTTGAAGCGAATTGTTCTAAGCAAAAAACAGAGTTCACGTACTTTTCGTCGAAAGTGTGCAGCGGAGAAAGTAATGCAGCGAAATAAATTGCAATTCATTCCCGCAGTGTTGACAAATTGAGTAATTTACTCATTCACTGTGTGCACTGATTTTCAAACGCAATTAACCTCTAATTCGCCGCTTTTTGTCGTTTCAAATATATTTTACGCGAATTATACGCGCGTGTATTAAAGCGAACGTTTAGTTGACCAGATTAAAGAGGCTAAAAATTTATTTTCGAAGCGTGCCTTCAAAAACATCGCAGCAACAGGAAAATCCATACGCGCAATGATTGCCTCTGTTTACGATGCACACATCGCTTTTCGTATTACTCAGATTGGCGATAAATTCGCGAAGAAACGGCGAATTCAAGTTCAAGTTTCATTAAATCTGCTTTTTATCGCGCTTATAAACTGCGAACGGTAATTAAGCTCACAATTCATCTCAAATGAGAGTGAAGAGAATAATGGAGGAAATCCTCATTTAAGAATTTCTATAAACATCATATTTAATTTCGGCTCGTCAAAACCTGTGACTGAAAATGAAGTGATTCATTCGCAGTACTTGCTTATTCATCCATTTTTTAATTGCAATTAACTGAAGCCCTAGCTGCTGAGCCGAAAGCGACTAGCGATGTTCGCTTGTTGTGTGTGATTGCGAAAAAGCAATCGATCGCGCGAAACTGTTTTACAAAGCTTATTTTTTATACGTAAGGCGAGCGAAGAACACTGACGCCGATACTTTCATAAGCGCTCCGTAATGCCATTCAAAAGCAAACATTGGTTGCATAATTGAAATTTTTCAAAAGTTTATTCTTTCTTGCGCTCAAATCACGAGCGAGAGAGCATCAGCAAAGCTGTCGAACGAATTTCAATTTCGCGTCTATTCGAAAACTAAAATGAGAATCGAATCGCTTCTTCTAGCGAAATTGTGCGAGATTTTTGAGAATTTCAAAAACTGACACTCGACTGTGCACTCAACACGATGTAAAGTTAATTATTGCATCGAGTGAGCAAGTATATTGCGTTGAGTTTTAGATTGATTTTCGCTTGTATCGAATGTAAGGCGAGAAGAATTTCAGTTAAAAAGCAGAAAAGTTTGGCGAATTAATTAACGAGTCGAAAATAGGCGAAAGATTGATCGAAAGAAACATCGAATGCCCGTCAAGTGATTTATTGCTTTTTGAACGGCGCGCATTCAAGCGCTCGCTGCTCGCAATGCAAAATCTTTGCGAAAATGTAAACTTTGCAGTTTTCGTGCTTTTCAAAAAACGAAAAAATTTCCGAATGCATTCATTGAGAAGTTGAATAAAGATGAAAGCAAACTGCCAAAAAAGTGATCGTCTCGCGTTTCGGGATAAAAATCTGTAAAAGCAGCGTTGCTTCGTATGTTTACACGTTTTTCTTGATGCTTTTCAGACAGCATGAAAGCGAAAACAAGCTTATTTTGAAAGCAAAGATGCTTCGCCTCCATTTATTTCATTTAGTGTTTTCGAAAAATTGATTTCACAAACAAAAACAGAAAGCGTTTTGTATTTCAATGTTTTCGAATTTATTAGGCATTCGGAGCATTGAAATACAATGCGCTCGAAAGCGAATCGAACAAATTCGCTCTCAATTAAAGCTGACAGCACATGCAAATAGCGCCGAACTTCTGTTGCGACAATCGTGTCATTCATTGGTACTTAGCTTCGCAATATCGCTTTGAATTATGGAGTAAATAAAGCCGAATTAGGCGTGATAATAATGCGGCTACAGTTTTGCTTTGCTTAGCTCATTCATCGAAATAGTTTGACGCAAGTTTTCAAAGCTATCAATCGCGCATTCAAATAACGTTAGCGGCGTGAAAAACAAAGCTAAAGAGCATAAAAACTCGTATCGTTTCGCCAGAAAAAAATTGCAGCCGTTCAAGCATTCATTGAGACCATAAAATAAGACATAATCGTGAAATGCACACCTTGAAAAAAGAACAAATGAGTTGCGTAACTATCTACAAAGCAAATATTAGTAGTAAACGGTGCTCAGTTAGCAATTTGAAAGCCTTCTCACACTCGTTTTATTCTTGTTAAATTGCAATATGCGGTTTTCCAAATTTAAGCGACCTTCCATAAGAGCTCATTGTGAACACATTTTCGAAGCTGCTTTTCAACAGTAAATCCATTTGCCGAAAACTTTTCAATGCGCACTTTTAATCAAGTTTAAAGCGAGTGAAAAATGGCTGCAAACACAATAGAACGGCGAAATAAGTTTTTTAGCTGCTCGAAATTATCTTTTCTGCTCAACTCGCGAGCGTTATGTGCTAGATTGAAAAAAGTGCTAAAGTGAACGCGTCTAAAGCGGTAAAAGTATCCATTTCTCGAGCATTGAAATGCAAAAAACTGAATTCTCGATTAAGTATAGCTTATGTCGAGACTTAGTGACAGTAATGCGCTGTAAACGGAAGCGATTAGCGAAATTGATGTGTGCATATGTCTTGTGCGAGTTGGAAATGAATATGTCTCAATTAAACGCGAATGAAAAAGATGTGGAGCGCAGAAATCAACTCTGAGGCCGGTGCGCGCTCCGATTTATTGTTTCGAGCGAACAGCGAAAACATTGCAAAGCGGACTGCGATAAATGAGCATTTTAAAGGAGCGAGGCTCCACTTTTCAAGAATGTGCCTCGGCGAGCAGTGAGGACGAGAGCAGATACACAGCGAGAGGAGTGTCGCAGCTGTCGACGAATTTTTGTTACATAAAATGTGATTGAAAATTTTTGTGTGCAGCAGCAAAACACGGCTTGTTACGAGTTACAAATAATTGCTTCCGATTCGCCGTAAAGATAAGGATAATTTAAGAGCGAAGATGGCAAAGAATCGCCAAACTCTCACTCACTCTCTCTCTCTCTCTTTCATTGACCAATGCTCACATTAATTACAGTTAACGATTAACGGTTGCAACACTGCGTCGCGAACATCGCGGGACACACTGTGCAATAAATTTGAGTTTATGAAAAAAATGAGCGCTTCTCTGGTTTCCACCAGAGACAGTAACGACGAAATATGTTCGTGCAAATTCTTAATACCAACCAATCGTGTAATGAATGTTGCGTTCAATCGACGATTGCACTCGATTCAAACGCTCACAATGACAAATTCGTGACCAGCCAAATGTTATCGTCGCACTCGGCGAAATGCGCGCTAAAAACGTATTTCGCGGAATAGAACCGCAAAATTAACCGAAAAAAGATACTCGCAGTTGGGATGCGGTCACGCCGCGCTGCATTTATCATTCATTCGCATCACACTTATTTTGCAGACACTGTGTAAATTGATCGCTGTTTGTATTAGCCTTACGTACATTTCTGTCAAACCAACAGTTGCTGACACACTTTCGCTTTATCTTAATTATGCACCGAAACATGGCTTCTTCTGCTGCTAATTCACTGCGCTACTTCTGGCGAAATGTGCAAATACAGTTCGAACAGAATTTTGCGCTTTACTCGAATGTTGCGAAACTCGAAAACTAATCGGACGCAAGAAAATTGCAATTACGATGAAAAATATTTGCATTCAGATAACACGTAAGTTAATCTCGAGTTTGAAAAGCCATTTTCTCGTTGAATTAACACAGCTCTCGATAATGAGCGAGCAAAAGTTGGTGTGAACAAGCGTTGGAGGAGCGTATTTTGTATCCATAATTAAAGGTACACAATGTATGCAAATGTGCCGTGCCGGAGTGCGCGAGAGAAACGAGACACGCAGTTTGGCTGCAGGCGTTCGTTGCTTCGGCCGGCGATCAGTGTGTCGCGGCGATGGTGAGCGCAGTGGTGTCTGTCGAGTGTGTTGCTGCATATGAAAAGGGTTGCTTGTGTCGTGGTGTTCAGTGCAGTGGACTTAAAGTTCGGAAAATTGTAACAATAAAGTGAGCGTTAAACTCGGGAAGGGAGAGCGCGAGAGAAAGCGAGAGAACGCGGACTTAGATACAAGCAAATTCATCATCGATTTTTCTTCTGGAAGCGAGTTTCTGTTAGCAACCATCGACTGAGGCTCGCGTTCGTCTTCTGTTTTGGCGAACAACAAAAACGCGAATCAGGAGCAGAGGCGAAGAGCATCACATCGCTAGAGTCAATTTTGCTTCACCGTTTCGCCGGTGTTGGAAAAGCAAAGCGAAAGGAGTGAACAGAATCAACAGTGAGTGCTGCGAGTGAGGAGGAAATATGCTCGGCGAGTGTGTCAGTCCCTCGGGTGCTCCAAGTACTTGTTAAAAATCCAAAATGTCTTTTCTGGTTGCGAACCGCCTACTGTCAGATCACTGTTTCGCCGCTTTCTGGGCATAGTCAGAGAAGACGGAGTCTGCATCCGACGCTTTCTCTTTCTCTCTCTCTCTCGCGCTGCATATGCATTTGAGCACATCTCTGCTCTGCGTTCGACAGCCAGCGATTAGCCAACTCACTGTAAGTCCGATTCTTGCTCTTTCAACCCTTTCTCGGATTAAAGCGTGTTTTGATAGCAGACAGCGGGAATCGTCGCTGTGCTCACCTCGAACTCAGCGAAAGTCCACAAGCAGAACACTTTGTGGACGCACACATTTTCCTAATGCCGAGTGCTCGAATGCGGTGCGTTTAAAGTTTACTTAAACTTTGACGGTCTCAAATCTGCTTATCTTCTCGTCGCCGAACGAGTCACTCTCATTCTTCTCCATTCTTCGCGATTCTGTAAAATGAGTGCCAGCAAACTCTTCGCTTGCTGCATTCTGCTCGCTGCCTTCACTCGTGTCAAACCGTCGACGAGCTTTGCTACGCAGAATGAGAAGGAACGCTGCGAGGAAATCACCATTCCAATGTGCAGAGGCATCGGCTACAACCTCACCTCGATGCCGAATCAATTTCATCACGACACACAAGAAGAGGCTGGCCTCGAAGTGCACCAGTTCTGGCCGCTGGTCGAAATTCAGTGTTCGGATGATTTGCGATTCTTTTTGTGCTCGATGTACACGCCAATTTGCATTGACGACTACCAGGGAAGATTGCCAGCATGTCGCTCGGTGTGCGAAAGAGCGAAAGCCGGTTGCGCACCTATCATGCGACAGTACGGCTTCGCTTGGCCCGAGCGAATGAATTGCGAGGATTTGCCCAAATACGGCGATCAGGACAATCTTTGTATGGACTCTAAAGAAGGAGCGGCGCCTTCGCAACCCAGCGACACTTACAGCAACGTTCCGACAGCGGCTCCAACGAAACCGAGTAGTCCGAAAGATCAGAAAGATAGGACTCGCTACAAGCCGAACCGAAATTACAAAGGAAACAGACAAGACCGGCTGAACCCAAGCAAGGGGCCGACGCCCGGATTGCCCCCTAGGTTTGAAGTTGCCAATTGCAAATGCGAGTGTCGAATGGTACCATTCACCGATGTGATGGACAGAAAGTATTACAATCGAGTTGAGACTGGCACTGTGCTCAATTGTTTGCATCCTTGCGATAGCGTCTACTTCAGTGACAAGCAACAGTCACTCGCCACATCCTGGATCACTGTCTTCGCCATTGCGTGTGCGGTCACCACGAGTTTGACGGTGCTCACGTTCATCACCGATCCTGAAAGGTTTCGCTATCCCGAAAGGTCGATTATTTTCCTCTCTGCATGTTATCTCATGGTTTCGATCGGTTACATCGTTCGATCGTGGTTGGGTCACAGACCGATCGCTTGCGAAGAAAATGTGATCAGATACCAAGCAACTGGACCAGGAGCCGCCGCTTGTGTCACAGTTTTCTTGCTCATTTATTTCTTCGGCATGGCAAGCTCAGTGTGGTGGGTTATTTTGACTCTCACATGGTTTCTAGCCGCTGGCCTGAAGTGGGGCAATGAAGCCATCGCCGGCTACTCGCAATACTTTCACCTGATCGCATGGTTTGTACCCACAGTGAAGTCGATAATAATACTGGCTCTGGGAGCGGTCGACGGCGACTCGTTCACCGGCATTTGTTACGTCGGAAACCAGGACATCAACAATTTAAAGAACTTTGTGCTCATTCCTCTGTGCGTATATTTGGGTTTGGGTTTCGCCTTTCTTTTGGCAGGATTCATTTCTTTGTTTCGAATCCGAAATGTGATTCGTCAACAAGCACGTGCCAAAGCCGATAAGTTGGAGAAGCTAATGATCCGAATTGTCATATCCTCTATTCTGTACATCGTGCCGGGATCCATCGTAATTGCATGTTACTTTTACGAGTTTTACAACCGCGAAAAGTGGGACAAAACGTATAACTGTCGCTGTGCCGTTCCGCATTCGGAGCCGTTTTACTTCGTCTTTTTGCTCAAATACATCTCGTGTTTGGTCGTGGGCATCACTTCCAGCTTCTGGATCTGGTCGGGCAAGACCATTGAGTCGTGGAGCAGGTTCTACGGACGATTTTGCTGCGGTACAAGTTCAGGTAGCTCTCGCAGCGGCACGAGCCAATTGATTATCGGCAGTCAATATATAGGCAATAATCAAAGAACTTACAAACAGATTCCTAATCAACAATTGCAGCAAGCCTACTCCTCAGCTAGTCACATCGCTCATTTGTCACACTCCGGACCTCATTCCAAACAGTTGCCACTTTCTCACGTTTGAAATGCGACCGAATTGTAGTCGAGAACATTCGCAGCGCCGCATCCAAAATCAAACGCCGGTCAGTGTTCGGCAAACGCTTTTACTGCCGAGCTGTGACCTGCGAGGAAACATATCAGATTAGGACTGCTGTTGCCGCCATAAAGTGAACAACGTGTCAGCCTCTTTTATACCTCTCGCGATGCAAATGCAGTGTATTATCGCAGTTGTATTTATATTGTACAGTGTAATGTCCATTTCGCTATTTGTACGATGTATTTGTGCGTAGAATAAGAGAAAGCTGACGTTTTAAAGACGGAAGTCGGGATAATCCGTGAGTGTGCACTTTTCACGTCGAGTAAACCGGCGGCTGCGATGCACCGAAAATCGCAATGTTTAATGCATTTGCGGGCGAACCTGGCGATCACTGCACTGGATGCGTCGCTCGTTCCCTCATACAGTTGCTTTGTCTCGTAGCTTTGTGCAGAACACAAATGGCACTGGCCACCGATTGGACGTGGCGTGTACAGTGATTGATTAGTCTCCCGTAAAACGAGTGTGTACCATTACTCCCACAGTTGGTGCGCTGTACCTTCTCATAATTAAGCACGTTCTCGGCATCGATGTTCAGCTCGCCTGTGCTGCAATTACAGCTATACTCGCTTCAAGTAACAAAGCTGAACCTCATTACTGATACTACCTCGAAGCCTCGAATTACACGCTTGTGCGACAATAACCGGTGGCTCTCTCGTCTCGCGTTCGTCAAACATCGCGACCTGCCTCCGATTTCGGGCAGCTCGCCAGTGTCACTGTTTGCGCTGTGATTGATGTCGAATCGAGAAAAGTGTCGCGAAGCCGCATCTCGAGTTCTACTCCACACACACATTACGCAATGAAATATTAATTTCTAGTAACAGAGTATAGGCCGTGTGCCACTGCGGTTTGCTCTCGGTGTGCGACTCGTCGCTGATTGTCGAGTGTTCGCCTCGCTTGCTTTCGGTTATGTCGCAAATGCAATCGCAATCATAGGAGAAGCGATACACACACATCTACCGATCTATTAAATGTCACTCATTGCAATTGCCTCATTGACACCACGTTGCGAACTCGACAGCGATCGACGACAGTAATAACGTGTGTAAAGAAGGCGAAAGACGCAATTGTAGGAAGAAGAGAGCGAAGACTGTAAAGGGGACCAAACGAGATGAATGGAAGCTACATTCCGTCTGTTCCGCTCTTCACTCGAGTAGCATTTTCATAATCAGTTTCCGATTGTCACATCAAATATTACGAAACCCAAGTGAATGTAAATAGAGTACAGTTACAGTACAAATTGTGTATACGATTAATTGTATTCGAAAATGGTTCTCGCTGCGAACATAGCGACTGTGAATTATTCGATTTTGTTTGCGTAAATTTGCAATTAGTCGCCTCTGATTACGATTATTTGTAAAATTAGCGAAAAGTGATACCACCAAACAGGGTCTTCAGTATGCTGTATAATTGTAATCGGCCATCGATTCTCGTTTGCATTTCTATTGCTTTTTCTTCTTGTATTTATGTAAATATGCATTTTGATTAATTAACTCACTGCAGTCGTTCATTGTTCCGTAAATCGATGTTCCTTCACTTTTCTGATATAATTGTGCGAATTATTCTCGTTTCGATTGCGACCGAGTCTCGGTCACAGCCAAGTACAGGGTACATTCATTCTGCTTTTCGATCTTCGCTTTTTACGCAAATTACGTAAATTATCAATTTTTTAAACAATTGTTACACAGTCGACCTTTTTTAAGATTGATGTACGAACCGATTCAAACATTGTCTGTATTCGCGTTGTTTTCACCAGTTTCACGGCAGTTTTTCACGTTTATAAAACTAATGTACGAGCGAATCGACTGATTCGAGTTTTTAAGTTTTGAGAAAAATAAATAAATGAAAGTGATTTGCAAACGGCAAGCGAAGGAACAGTTCGCCGGCCAAATTGGATAAAAGCAGCGAACAATCGGTCCGTCGGTCGCTGCGCTCATTTGAATCACAACTGCTTTTAAACGCGCTCCTCTCGACTGCGAACGCGGCGACGGGCATGAAATTAGCGATCGAATTACGCACTTTTTGCTGGATGCGAGTGCGTCTACCCCCAGATTTCATCTCTTCCACAGCCGTCAAAAGTGTTTTAAATACGAGAGCGTTTCGCCCGCGTTCGCGAACGAAAAGCTCACTGCAGTTTAATGCTCATGCTTTACACGCAGTGTGCGATATGACTGAAAAGGGTTCTTCAAAAAATCGTTTTGATTGTATTTTTATTTAAATACGCATTCGTTTCAAACTATTTTCCGCATTTATCACTCTTCGCTCTTTCCGCTCGCCTCATCTCGCCGCTGAAAACTGCGCGAAACTTGCGACGGCAGGCGCTGCGAAGGTAGAGGAACCAGATGAGTCGCTGCTTTTTAGAAAAATCTGATTATTTGTACTTTCAATATGAGCATAACGTTCGAAGAAGGCGTCGAAGCGCTCGAGTGTCTATATATCGCATCTTTAGACGATCGCAAGTCCTCAGGCTGTGAGTTGCTTTCAATCTCAACTCGACTCACACATGCACAAACACACCGAACGTAACCAGCGATGAATGAAAAGAAAGAAGAACGCAATACTCAACCGACAGTTGTTCGAGAAAACGGAACGAGCGGCGAATTTCACACGGAACGACGCGAATCGTACGAGGATTAGATTAGCTGCGTGGGTAAAACGCGGCGCATTTATTGTCTATTTTCTTTGCCCGATGACCGAAACGCGGATTTGCATTTTCATTCGCGTCCAACCTCGGGGAACGTACCGTGCATTTGCGTTGCTGATTTACGCACTCGTTTGCTTTCTCTTCGTCTATTTTCAATCGAAGAATTAAGCAAAATGTTCTAAAAAGTTGTAAAAATTTAGTCGCTCGCATCGAGTTTTGTGCTCATTTTGTTTGCTCTCGAAGCAAATCGAAATCGCTTCATTTGCAACTAAATTACATCGCAATTTATATGTTCGTAAATGCAAATAAGTGTTTAATTAAGTTTTACGAGCTTTTTTGACAATTTAATGGTCAGTAATTGTCGCGCTCGCAATTGATGCCGTGCGTGGAGCTCACGTTTCGAAGCGAGTGACATCTGAGAGCGAGTTGCGAGCGCAACTCTCGACTGAAGGGTGCAATTAAAAATCTTTTCAAAACAAAAATTCGCTCGTCGCGTTCGAATTTGCGTTTTGCATTCGCTTAATTCGCGCAAAAAGCGCAATTCGCGGCCGCTTTCATCTTCGATCGAAGGCGAAAAGCAATCAACAGTTCGCTCGCTTCGTTCGGCTTCGCTTCGATCAAAGTGCTGCCATCGCATAACTCGAATATAATCGAAAGCAACGAAAAAAGTTGAAAAAAGTTGAAAAAAGTTTTCAAAATTCGATTCTCGCGTAGAAGCTTCGAAACAATTTCACGCTTCGAGTTTAATCTCAAAAAGCGGGTCGAGCAAAAAATGACGATTGCGAGAGCTGCGAAAACAGTTTTCAATGATTAAAAAGCGAAAGTTAAAAATAAAGCTTACAAACGAAATGAATTTTAATTACGCTGCGTTTCGCTTTCATCTTATCTGCTGCGATCGAGAGAAGCCTCCACTCCGTACGAGCGCTGACATTTATCGCGTCATTCGCTTCATGTGATCAATGTTTGTACTCGTTTCTTGTCGAAAGCGGAATTTATTTTCGCTCTTTTAATAAAACTTTGAAATACTTTTTAAAAATGTTAATAACAAAAAGAGCGAGTTGAGAATAAAGCGGACGTCCCGCTTAAATTGACAGCGATTTTCGCGTGACTCGCTTTACATTAACTTTTACATCGCATTGCATTGAACACACTGCTTTCGCTCGCTCAGAAATAATGCGACGATATTAATTTTTAAAACATCGAATCGCGTTCTCGCCTGAGTGCGATGCAAGTCTGACAGCAGCGAGAATTCGCGTTGTCTTAAGCCGCCAGATTTGCGTTCTATGCTTTGCGCTGCATCGAAACACTGGCTTCGTTCGTTTTGTCACTTGAAAATTCTATGAAATAATTGCATTAACAGCGAAGTGCACTTTGCACATAAACCTTAAAAAGCTTTGCGCGTGTTTTCAAAGCTAACGACCATAGCGCTTATTATATTACCGCACTTTCGCTTTATTAATCCTCTTAATTTCTATCTTTTATAATGCAGAATAAATACACTTTTCACTGCTTCCAGCGTCGCAGATCGAAACGAGTGATTACAAAGTTGATGACGGCTTCGCAAACACGACACTCAAAAGATTAACGATTGAGGCAGAAAATTTTCGCTCGCAACAATTAAAAGCAAAAAAATTCGTCGAATAAATGGAACCAGCGAGTGTTGTGCAAAATGTTTTGATCGTCGAAACGCAAATGGAGGCGATACGCGAAAAGCTTGTACGCGTTGAAACAAACTTAAAATATTGATGAGCTAAGTTCTTGCGATGTTTTGATGCGCGCATATTATGATGAAACGTCGCCGTTCGGCGTAATCGTTCATCGCAAACTTGATGAGGTGATCAGCGGGCTTTAAACTCGCCCGAATCTAACTAGGCGCGCGTTCAATAGTCATGCACTATGTTTGCGAGTTGATGTCATTCTTCTTATGCAAAAGCGCAGCAGAGGCGAAGAAGAAGATGGAGCGAATTATCATTCATAAAGTCTGCGGAGTTTGAGGAAACGGCGAATTTTGTTTGAATTGTTGAATGCTTTAAGCCTTGAATTATTTGCATTTTCGACGCTCGACAAACAGAAATTTTAATGAGAAAATAAGGAAATGAGCTATTAAAAATTACAAAACTGAAGATGTCGTGTGGTGTTCACGCAGCTTTGCAACTTTTTTGCGCTTCGTATTCGATTCCGAAACGAAGTGCACGCATTCTTGAGAATTGAACTCATCATCAGTCGCCGTATTCAGTTAAAAAGTGAATTGAATTATATATCAAGCTGATTAATTATGAATCGTGCGCAAAGCACGAAAGGCATGCAGACGAGTGATTTTGTTTTGTCTTCTCTCGAACTGCTCGCTTCTCTCGACTTGCAGCGGCAATTCTACTCGAAGCGTCGCTTCGCATCGAATTCGCGTTACACACATAACATTACATCAGTTTGTTTGCATGCTTTTCGCTAACGCCGCATACTGAACTCGAATATCGATAACGCGATAAAAAACTCGCGTCTAAATTTAGTTTAGCGAGAAAAGAAAATTCGCACTTTTTCGGAAATTGTGTACGCGTCGCAGAAGATCATTTCAGACGACGATGTCGTGCGTCTATTTTGTTTTCGCCTCGAATCGATGTATTCTTTCGTAACTCGAGCAAGTCGCTTTTTCGAGCCCAAAGCAAACATCTCGTCGAACTTTATTGCGCTTTTACCGTTTTCATTATAAATAATTGCGTAGTGAACGCAAAACGCAAACAATGAGCTCGTTTAAGCTTGTTATTCAATAACGACTCTACCTTTTCTCTATCTCGAAACGCTTTGCAAGCAAAGCATAAAAACAGTAAATACGTTACACGAGCGTATCGCGAAAATATTCGAAAAATGTTCATCTTATCGAAAGCTTTGAATCATGGCGCTGCATTTGCCTGCGATTCCTTCCAAGACGTCATTTGTTTGCGACTTTTTAAAAACTTATCGACAGCGTGAAGCGGATTCTCGCAACGATTTTTGAAGGAGCAGCGTATGAAATTTCCACGAAATTAATCACACTCCGAAGGCGATTGCAAAAGAGAGAAGCTGACTAATTTTTTGCTTAAATGCGTAATGAAAATGATTTTGCGAAATATCAATCGCACTCATGAAATTGCGAATTGTGGCCAAATTGTGAATGCGCTTTCAGCGAACGCTTCGCGAATACATAAAAAATTACTTCGAACGACGATCGCAGCTCTATGCGCTCGTGTTTCGAGCTCAGTTTTAGATCAAAAAATTAGCTCATATTCGAAAGCGTTCTAAAAAAGTAAAGTGACACTGAATCGCAGGCGATCGATAGATGCAGAGATTTGAAGCGAAAATGCAATAAGCTTTCGTGATGTTGCGATCGGCTAAAAAAAGTTTCGAGCGACGGGGCTTTTGTCGAGTTTTATGATTCAAATTAGCGGCGAGAGACGGAAAAACAGCGCGAATATCGACTTTTAATGTGGACGCAAAAAAGTTCGTGTGAAACTCATTTTCGCGTGAAAACAGCGATTATTTGCTGTCTTCCAAGATGTTTATCGCTTTTTAATGTAACGGTGGTAAAAGTAGAAACGCGATGCTAGCGAAGAAAACATTTGTTTACTCGCAAACTCCTCGCTAATTGCAAAATTTGCCAAACAATGCATCGTACGTTTCGCTTTAATTGAAAGTGCGCCTAAAGATAGAAAGCGAGCGAATTTGCGGTTATTTATTGATGAAAGGGTAGATGACATTAATAATTGATGCAAACTCGTAAAAAAGTCGAAAGTGGCGCAAACTGAGCCAAACTCGCACTCGACTTTTTCGCAGACACTGTGTATTGATTTTGTTTCACTGTCTGCTTAAAACGCACTCTTTTCATGCAATCGTCTCGCATTCGAAGCGATCGAGCGAACTCATTTGTCCTCTCACTCGAGCAGCACATATGCTCCGCACTCGAACTCATTACTCAAATTAAGGACGATTTTCAAAGCTAAAAAGTAGTTTCTGGGCTGAAGTGAGGCGAGAAGCGTTTTATTGCATAATCGCGAAACGAACACCGCACTCAAACTGCGAAACACTTCTCGCGATACGGAAAATGACAAAAATAAATCGCCGTTGCGATGGCAAAATTACTCGCAGGTTCCACCGAGATTTGAACTCGGATCGCTGGATTCAAAGTCCAGAGTGCTAACCATTACACCATGGAACCTCGATACTTAGGGCTTTCAAAAACAAATATTTAAACCGAATCAAATTGAGAGCGTTGAAAGGCGAAACGAATTAATTCATTTTGCTCAAAAAAAGTTTTTAAACAGTTCAGCGAAAAGCGGACATTGCGAGTGAGCCAGCCGATGGTCGGTTTAGCCGTTGCTGAAAGGTGCAGAGAGATGTCAGCGAGCGACGAGAGCCGAGGATTGGGTGAGCGCATTGTTTCGATCGAACGCGAGTGAAGCGAACGAATTGCCGAAGTTTCGAAGAGTTTTGAAGAAAGAGAAGAAAGTTTGAGCGGAGAATAGCGAGCGATCGACGAGCGGCGGTCGGAGCAGAGGCTGGAAGCTGCGCCGCGCGGTGGCGCTCCGAACGCGGCTCGCGATTGGCGTTTTGCGCATTCAAACATTTGAAACGACAGCGCTCTGAGATTGGTTCATTCGCGTTGTGAGCGAACACAGTCAGCGAACGACGGCAACGAGCGGCGAGACGAGCGGTGAGCGACGAGCGAAGAGAAGACGGCGAGAAGCGAGCGGCGAACGCGAAAAGCGAAACAACAACAAACAGCAAACAGTTGAAAGCAGTGAAACACTCGAAAACAGAGCTGCATTTCGCGAAGTGATCGAAACCGACGCGCGATGCTCTTCTTGTGACCAGCACTCGCCGTTATATAAAGTGACCGCTGTTCGCGAACCACTTTCATTTGTGCTTCACTTCTCTCACTTTTTGGTGCGCGACTCAAACTCGAGCAAAAGTCCGAAACATGGACATTCTTCCCTCCGTCAACATCTTCAACGAGCTCCAAGTAGTACACGACACCGGCTATCTTTCCGCACAACTGTCGCTCGAAGACAAGTGGCAGCAGGTTAGTGTCCATCTTTATCCGACCGACGCTCGCCGCGCGCGAATCCACTGCGAGACCCATACGCTGCGCTTAATTAATGGCAGTTGGTTTTGATGCTTTTACTTTTTGTCTCCGTCCGTTGTCGACATTCGCATCAACTGTGTGTGCGAATAGCTTCGACAAAGTGTCAGTGTTCGCCGCGCTTTCCTTCCGTTTTTCGCTGCGAATCGAGCCTCGATTCGAGCGGAGATCGAAAAGAGCCGAGAATGGATTAAGTGAACGGTGGAGAAGCGTCAAATGCAATGCTTCCTGTGCTCTCTGCAAAATAAACAATTAAATGCGACTGTTCTTAATTCGGTGCACGACTTGTTTATTCTCGTCTCGCGGATTAATGCGACTTGTGCCCGAATTTGTTTGTTACGCTGGACTCGATTGCAGAGTCGCAGCATCTGTGTGCGAAGAATGATTGCATATATTACATTATTTATTTTGATCGCAGCAGTGTCTCTCCGTTCGCCGTTCGCTTAATGCGGACACAGCGAACGAAAAACGTAATTATTCACACAACTTTTCACTTAAAGTGAGCGCCGATCGCTGCGTCCACTGAATTCGAGCCGCGTTCGAACTGTGATCGGAGCGAAAGTGCGAAGAGTGCGAAAAGAAAACAAAACTTTTCCACGAATCGCAGCGAGCGAGAAAAGTGAGCGGTGAGCGAGAGTGAGCGTGAGTACGTGACTGCAAGTGTGTTTTGCAGCTCTTGTCTAAAGTTCTGAATAGCGATACGAGCTGTGCGATCGTAATTGTCGGCGATATGGATTGAACACGGCTTTGAATGCATGTTTTCAATTAAATAGTTTAGTTGCGCTCAAAACTATGCACACATTTCTGCCGTTAACTGCAATTCGCAGCCATCTGAATTCAGACGATCGTTTTGCGGCTCAAATTTCGATCGCATTGCGAATACGGGACTCATTGTGTGTATTTTGTTACGCATCTCTTCCAGCATTAAGCCATTAGATGCACACTCAGTTTAGACAATTTTTGTTTTGCGGAAACTAAAGTAAATTTGCATTTCAACAATTCACTGCGCTCTGCTCGTCATTGAGAAATTGTAATTCCGCGATGCGAGCAGCTATCTGTGCTCTCAATGCGATCACCGCCAAAAATGTGTACATAAATCGTTGTGTCAAATTTAATCGCGTTTTCTCCGCGCTCGCCACACGATGCGTTCTCAGCGCTGTATGCAGTCTCCGCAAACTCAAGACGCGGAGCTGGCCGCAATTCGGGCGCACAAACACCACAAAACATCGGAAACGTTTCGCTTCGTAGCGCCGCTTTCTGCTTAACCGCCCCAGGCGCTGTCCTCGACGGTCCTGTGTTGCATCTTGCACTGAGCTCGCGATTAATTGCGAAGATTTGGGCGAGCAGAGCGCAAGAAGCAACAGTGCATGGTTGAAAGTGTGACAGCATCGCTCCCACGTTTCCATTCATTGTGCAATTCGCGTTTATTGAACGAACATTTTATTTTAGCAATGATTTAATGCGTGATTCAAGGCATGAGTTTATTTTCCGCTTCACAAGTACTATTCTCCGATCAATTTTATCAACAAGTACCAATGTCACAAAATCGGGGCTCTGTGTGCAGCTAATGAACGATAGCGGCGCGATGAACCGCTGCTCAGCCCGGGAGCAGCGGTAGAGGTGCCCCCATGTCAGCTAATGTTCGACGTTCGCGTTCTTCGCCAGGTTCCGTTCTCCGTGTTGTTGCTGTAAGTTTGAATGCCCCGCAATCGAATGTGACTTCGAGCACACCTAATAAAGAAATCCTATTTTTTTCACATTCAAGCAGCTTGCTGCGGCGGGAGAGCGAAAGCGATCTTCGCGTTCGCCGCTGCGCTTTATTAAACATAGCGTCTCATTAATTAACCGTAAAGTAGACAATAATTACGAGTTCACTCGACAACAAACATCGCGAAGGTGTTGTATGAGGGAAAAGAAGAAGCAAAGCGCGATCTGTGCATTAAATTTCACGCTTTCCGCATTCGCGACCGACAAACTTCATTTTGATCGCTCTCTTCGAACATAAGCAGCATCGTAAACATTGCCAACTAACGCCGAATTGACCGACCAAAGCTTCGTTTAGTATTCCTTCCCACGATCACCGATGCCTTGCAAAGGTTGCTGAAACCGAGCAACTTGTCAGTTACGATGTTCAAAGAAGAGCAAATGATGTTTGTGCACCTGTGTTGACGAACAGCGACACATTCGCAAGCGAATGGTTGCTGTGGCTGTCGCAGTCGGACCGTAATGATCCGCTTTTTTATCAATATTGTTTTATAATTGCTGCAAACGCTTGGGGCAATAAACTCGCTTTTTTCCTCTCCTTGATAATAATAATCAGCAACGACATCACTCTAAATATGATCGCACACAGCGCGAGCATCAGCAAATTAACACTTTGCTCAACGTATCGAGCCAGCAAATAGGCTCATTTGTCGGCCACTTAGTCCGACGCTTGCCTATCGTGTTTATTGCTACAGCCGTCTAACATCGCAATTCACTCTGCGGCTTCGCTGTCCATTGCCTCGTCCATCGCTTTTTCATGCATTTGTTTCGAGACGAGAGCGTCATAACATTCAATTTCCATATAATTGCTTTGACAAGAAGCGTCACTGCCCTGCTCTTGATGCCGAGTACCATATTCATTGAAGCATCTATAGTGAAGTTTATCTCATGCCAACAACATATTTGCCAAATATTTAAATTGAGTTTCACCATTGATCTCACTCAGCATATAAATTGCGATCTCGCCGTCGTCTGCGCGCGTAGACGTTGAAACAAAGCCAATTGCGCAATGAAATAGCAAGTGAACAAAATTTACGACCATCGAGCCTAATCTGATGGTCCGATTTCTAGCGAATGGCGTTTCTCTCGCATTAATGCGCTTTGTGTGTTTGTGCGAGTCTGACCACTTTGCAGCAGCGTTTTGTTCGCATAAGCTCTGTGGTAATGTTTGAATGAGCCATTGCGATCGTCGCTCTGTTTGCGCCAAAACTTATGTTTCTCACCAAAGCGCCTTATTGATTTCAAATTTTGACCAAACTTGTGTTTGTCGCCCGAGGCTCGCTGCGTCTAATTCAATCAACATCCCATAAATTAGTTTGCGTCGAAATGGTCAGAATTAGACGCTTGTCGACGAGTGATGGTGTCGGCGAAATTAGCGAGCAAATCGAAAAGCAGTGACGCTTTTGCGGAAGCCGCGAGCAAACAGATTAAAAGTAAGCTTCACGAAAAGGACTACGAAAATACACTTCGAAGCACCGCATTTTGCACGTTTTTTTCAAACACTAGCCGAGGAAAGGCGCATTCCGTGAATCGCGACCCGTTTACTGACATGTTGACGGTCGTCACTGCGTACACGAATTTTTGCGATTTCTGTCTTCTCTCATGTCTTAAGCACGCAAATTTTATTCACTTGGCGCAACTTTAATTTTGGGAAGGCTAAGTTTGACACCGGCCGGCTATCTCTGTCGCGTGCTTCGCTTGTTTGCTGCTTTGAGCGAGATCGAAGCGAAACAAATTTCAAGGGAAATGAGTTTGTGCTTCGCTACGAATCGAACGAAAATGATGATCATTTCGGCATATCTTCACTTAATCCCGAAGATGGTTTTGTGATCAATGCGCGGGTCAACAGATGCTGTTTGCGCTCGTTGCATATCCGAAATTGGGTTTACTCGGTGAGAGGGATAAGGGCCATCGCTCTCATCCGAGTGCTCCTGATCACCGCTCGCTTCGTTTCGTTGTTGCTAAATTGAAGAGGGGTTTCGCAGCGATGGATATTGCATTACAAGCATGTAATGGCGAGCAGGCAATACTTTCAATCAATGGATCTTCCTATGAATCATCAGACACACTTGGTTTCGATCGCAGACGCGATGAGCGATTGATCAATGATATTGCGATCGCAGCTTCAATCGGCACGAGCAAGACCAGTGTCCTTACAGCGAACAGATGTATCCACAATCAACCACAATGAATATGATGGAGCGCGAAAAGGACCGCGTTACGAGCGCTCGACTAGCATGCGACATGCGAAATTCTTGCGCCCTGCAAGCAGTGATATTAATTCTGTGAAAATAAAAGTAATGCACTTTCACTTAAATACATTCTGCTTTTATACGTCGGAATAGCGAGTGCAACGCACAAGCAGAAGCAACACAGTTAAGGGTCATTCCCCTATCCGCCATCGATCCGAGTTCCTTCCATCGCAGACTGAGCAAAGAAAATGTGTTGGAGTTCAAGGAATCCAGTGAACAGACGACATCGCTTGCCTGCTCTTCTCGTGCTCGACTGCGAGCGCTAGCAACGCGAATTGACCGGAGCTGGTCGAGCAACGGAAGGGTGCAGCGAGGTATTAAAAGCTCGTTGAACACGATTGGTGGCGAAGAGATCACATAATTTGTATATAATCGCGCGAACATTCGCTGACACCGACTGCGTGTATCATAAACCGTCGTCTGCTTGATGTCGTATTGAATTGAAGCCAATTTAATAGGCGTTAATTCGGTGTAAGCTCGAAAGAGCAGCAATTGAATGTTTGAAAATGGTTGAAAGAGAGAAGAGAGGGCTAATGCACTCGCGAGATGCTCGCTCTTGGATACATGCCATCGCTGCAATTACAACGCAAATATAGTGTTTCCAATTGATTTCGCTTGTGTACAACTCTTTCGCCGTTTCTGGTGTATCACAGGCTGCAGCGACAGCGTCAGCCTCGACTGACTCAGTCTGAATCACCTTCGCATGTTTACATAAAATTGTGTGTCTTGGCTTGTCGACAACTGGGCATATCTTCGCTCTCGAGCGACGAAAGGCTGCTGCCTTGAATTGAGGCACTCGAATGTGGCATTTAGCACACAAACACACGTACGCTACATTCTCTCTGCATTACACTCGAATCAAATGTGGAAACTTACGTACACTCGCCTACCTTCGACTGGTCAACTTGTTTTCGCTTTCGCTCTGCGATCAAATTCAATTCTGCGTATGTGATGAATGGAGCTGGAAATGAGCGTTCGCTTCTGTCGATTGAACGCACATCTTCGCATCAATTCCTGCGAGACGGCCGCTCTTTCGACAGACAGGCGAGCGGCTGCGGCCGTCGAGCGCTCAGCGACCAGCAGTCGCAAGCGTGCATTTCGAGCAAATATTGAATGTGCGATAAAATTTTAGTGCGTCGCGGCTTTCCCCGAGGAGCTCGCTTCGACCGCAGCCAGCGGAAACACCCTGTATTTAATATTGCATATCGGACAATAAAGGGCTATGTTTCTATGGCGACACTGATAGTTTAGGTACTTCGGTACACAGTCGTGGCGCCAATATTGGGCTCGACTCGAGGCCGAACTGATGATGGCTTACGTGTCGTGCAGTTTTATATGCAAGCAAACCAAATTGTTGGGCGTCAAGCCATAGACGCGACATTTATCCATTGCGGCAATCAAGCCTTTTAAATGCGGCGGAGACGGCTTAATGTGTCTCTCTTTTCTTAATTAACTTATTTTCGTCCTCCACTTGCGTGCGATGCGTCCGCCACCGTTCGGGCCCGGGCTCAACACATTATGTTCGTTCACCTCCGCATGCATTGTTCGTTCGCAGTCGGTTTGCTGCCTACTCTCGCTCGCTAATGCATGGATCAAGACGCGAATCGAACCGAACACATCGATTTGGAAGCGTCTGCCGGAAATGTTTTTAATTGAACACAACGGCTCGCAGCGTCCTATCTCTCAGCATCCGTGTTTAATGTGCGTTTTCTTTTGCTTTGCGAGTGAACGATGCTGTTCACTCTCTCATCACTATTTGCGAGCGCGTGTTCAATTAGGTAATTGCAGCGAGCAAGCTACTCGGATCTAATTTCATAAGCGCATAGTGTGTGTGACACGAAAATGGGGAGGAAATCGAGAAGCGAGAGTTTTTACAGGAAGTTACTCGATTCTAACAGAGTGATGCATTCGCTGCACTCGCACAGCAAACAATTCGTCAATTGCAGTTACACGAAGCACTACAAGTTGATGACAGTAGCCATATCGGTGCGTCTTGCTTCACTGCTCATCTCTTCCATTTGCGTGAAGCAAACTTGGAAGAAACAAAAGAGTGGCAAAGTTGTTGACAAGAGAAGATTATTAATTTGCCAATTTGTTGTTATAATTAGCGCAAATTTTCTCACACTTTCTCCTTCGAACAAATTAATTTGCGAAGGAACGTGAAGCTAGTGAGAACGGGGATACTACGTTACGCGTGATCACGCATTTCATATTACCGCTAATGTTGACAGTGAGGCGATAAAGTTGTTTTCAAGCCATAAACGTATCACATTTTTTATCATTTTATCGGAGCGGCAATAGCAATAAAAATAGCGTCTCATCTATCCTCGAAATTTAAAATCGAATCGAGAGCAATTTGAAAAGTTTTCAAGCATAACTTAGCTGCGAACCAATTGCATAATGAAGACGCGCTTTCCACTCTCTAACTTCTTTTTGTTCTCTGCGAATAATTACACTGTTTTGAGCTCGAACACAATGCGACATTCTTTAGAGTGATCTCAACTCCTCTTTATGCATTTGTTCTTTATAAACTCGCAAGTAAACTTGCTGCGAATCGGAATGATGTGTTTGAATGCTGCTCGATGGCGGATGAAACAGTCACGTATCCGATTGAGGAGCAAAGAAGAGAAGAGGGAGCGATGTCTGCGGAATGACAGTTGAAAAGAAGAGAGAGAGAGAGGAAGAAAGCGAATTTGGCGTGTTCGCAATGCGACTAATCAAATATATCCTTAGGCTGCCTGCGACGAGCTCTAAATGCAGCCTCCGTCAGCGATCTATTTTCGGACAGTATAATGCAGTGTGTGGCAAACATGACAACGTTAGGTCCGCTCGCTGCGTGCTGCAAACTATATTTAAAACATCTCTCGATCTCTTCAATCAAGCACAGTGAAGTGCAGTCGAGACGCGAACGTCATACATTCTCGCGCTCTTTGATCGCGTTCGTTTATTTTTGCACGGAATGCGAGAAAGCAAGAAACTATCGCTTTCGAGCGCCATCGCCAACCATTCGCCGATCAAGCGAGCAAAAGCATCGCTTCTAACCTAATTTCGCAACAAATTTCACTTTCATTTCGCTCGCAGCCAAAATGTGCATATTCTCGCTTTATTCCCATTGAAAACACAGCGAAAACAACGCGTGTACACACAGCTTTTGATTCGATTCAAAAAAGAAGAAAGTGAATTAAAACTCGATGTGCACAACACTTGTGCGTACAACAACCTAGCCTAGCCTCGCTCTCTTCCGAAACATTTTTCGTCGAACGAAAAGTGAAAACAACGGCGAATTAAAGCGAGAAATTGAATCTCGCCTAGTCGGCTTAATAATCGTATCGATTTCGAAACTGCAACTTAACTAGGAGTATATTTGCGCGCTTAGGCTGCGAAAAGGGTAGCGCCGAATGAATGTATTGCATTGTTCGTGTGTGTGTGTGTGTGTCATTGAATTGGAAATATTGGAGGAAAAGTAGTAAAGCAAAGACAGCAGAGTGGGAGAAAATCGATGCCCCAAGTTAATACTATTTGCCGCTCGCGAGTACACACTGCTACTGGAATTAAATTGAGAGGAACCGTGCGACGAGAAAATGGCGCGTACCTGCGATTAAGCACGATGGCAGGCGAGAAGAAGCGCTTTAAAACGAGTCGAAAAGTATTTTAAATTGCACTCGTTACATCTGCACCCGTTTCTTGGCTGTTCTAAAGACAATCGATGGCGGATAGCATGCAGCCTCCGCGTTCGACAAAGCACTTGTTCGAGCGTAAACTGTGCTCAATGCTTTTTCTCCAAGTTTTTTATCACTTAATAACAACATCGGTCTCCACTTAAAAGGAACGCACACTTCTCGTCGCATTGTTCGCAACACGAATTTAATAAAACACCACCGCTGTGGACACTCGCAATATTTTCATTCATTTCTCGGCCATTTGAAGCTTCGAATGCCTCGCTCGAATCCGCTTATTGCCCGAATTTTTGAAGTAGTTTGCTTAAATGTCGAGGTGTTTTAGATGCACAAAGAGCGTTTCGAAGCGCGGGGATGAATAATGCAGAAGCGAAGTGTTTTAAGTCAATTAATGAAGCCGTGCATTTCTTAACTGCTCGCAAGCAGTTCGAAAGCGTTTCTCCTTGTCATCCGATCAAATTGAGGTTTGCAATTAAATTAACGCGTCTCGCGAGCGACAGCAGCGGACGGAGGCATGATCGTCATTTGTCCGGTGAAATTTATGATTTACTAGCTTCTCGCCCCGAGCAGTTCGACCGCTTCTCCTGCTCGTCACGGTTGCTCGCAATTGTACATAGATTTATATTACGTTTTGCTTGCTCTCGTCGCTACTCGAGGCGAACTCGCAATCGATAGGCGAACAATTGATGAGAAAAGTAATAAAACACTTTTTCGAAGGCGAATTCTCGCTGCCATTTGCGTTTTGTTTAAATCGCATTTAAATTACTTGAAAGATCTCTGCGCCCGGCGCTCGTAAATGTCCATCAATCGTGCGCTCGTGTGCTGTGTTTCTATTCAAAGCGAAATAAAATCGAAATTGACTTGTAATCGGGTTCGCTAAACTTTTCGCAGCAGCCATTGTTGCGAACTGTTACATTGTGTAAATGGGTTAAAAGTGATGCATTCGCGATGCTTCTCCGCATACCTCGCGTAAACTGTCGCCGCGCTTTCTCTCCGCTCGTTTTAGGTTTTCATTTTTTGCTCATTAAAAAGCGCATAAATCATTGAAAAGCGATTGCTTAAAAGATGCTCGACTTGCGGAGTGAGCCGAAAGAGAGCTAATTTCGATGCCTCTTATTAAACTGAGAGCGAGCTCACGTCGAGACGCGGATTAATGAAACACAACACCAGTATACAGTGTATATGGTGGTGTGAGTGAGCGAAGAGATAGAGAAGCGCGGCGACAAAGTTGCGTTCTGTTCCTCGTTCCTTCTCGATTAGAGTGCATTCGAAATGCAAGTTTCAACACCCACAGCGTAACAGTTTTGTCGAGGCAATCTTCATGGGAAATATATCCTCGGGGATAAGCCGATGCTTGTAATGTTTTCTTGCTTCTCGAGCGCTTTTTGCAGCCAATTTTGTAAGCGTCGCACAAAGGGCACAACACTTGCAAACAAAATGGTGCTTTTACAACGAGCGAGAGTCAAACGCCTGAGACGGAAAGAGCAAAGGCAGCAGCAAAGCAGCAAAAGAAAGGCGAAATTATCGTTGCGTTACCGAATCTTTCTCAATCCACAAACATCCGAAAATGGCTTTCGTATTCGATTTCAATTTCGCTTCCCGAATGCAATCACTTAATGCGAGTCGAGTGAAATGCAATGCAAATGGTTTTAGGAGACGAGCATTTTCAGCTGCTGAGGACATGGTGCGAACACATTTTGAGACGAAATTGGCGCAATATTTGCGCTTATTGATGCATAGCTGAAACAAAGCTTCAGCGTTTCGCTAATTACCGCGAAGCGAAGTCAATCGCGAGATTTACATATTTGATTCGGCTGCCGCATCGACCGCACTCCTCAATTGAGTTGATCATCACGAGATCGCGAAGAGTTATAAGAGCGGGATGCTTAGCGATTCCGATCACATAGCTAGCAGCGAAGTTAGTTTGCTGCTTTCACTGTTTTGCTTAATATTAAATTGTTGTTAACCCTTGCAATGAATCTCGGGAACATTGACATCGGCTTCGTTCTCAAGATTAGTGTGAAGAATTTACTTAACCACTCGTTGTTCGTTAGTGTGCAATGCCAATGCGTACCTCGGGCTACACATTATGTGGATACATGCAAATAAGCTCGCTATTTCTTTCGCTTTTTGCGTTCGTGTTTATTCTACTTTTTAACTCGATTTCGTTCGCACGTAAGGCATCGCTGACAGTTAGTTACGCGAAACAATTTGCATCCATAATGCGTGTCGCTTTCAATAGCCCATCAATTAATTGGCCGCGTTTTTGTTTCGCACTTGTTTGCGAAAGAAGCAGGCGAGAGAAACGAAGGCTGCAATTGTTTGACGAACGCTTGTTTCCAATTTCTGAAGGATTGAAATCATGGCTAAAATCGGCACTCATTGTTTTCCATCACTTCGATCGCTGCTTCGGCTCTCGTGTGTACAGTTTGCCTTCACATAATTTCGAATGCTGAGTAAGAAGTGTTCGGAAAGGAAGAAAAGGCTCATTTAGCTTCTGTTTTGCACACGTTTATGAAAACGAATGCTGTAATTGGCACGAAACAATCTCCGCTTACAATGCAATTACTCTTTATTAATTGCTTTTTTAATTCATTTGTATTCATTTTCAACCGCCGCGATCCATCCATCTGTGGCCGCTATCAAACGCTGATTTGTTTCGCGACGCGCTGCTCTTTTTGCTCGCCGCTGTCGTACGCGATTCCACTTCTGACAGCGTCACACGAAGCGCACAGAGGCAGCATTTGTTTTCGAGCGACTTCTCGTTTGCGTTCGCAATGCAAAAGCCGAGTGTTAAAGAAATGCTGGAGCCGAGCGCGAAAAAGAAGAATAATGTTAAATTGCTGAGTCTGGCTTCTCTGCTCAGCGATCGAAAACAGTCGCTCGCTGCGCTTTTTCTTCACTTTCGCTGCATTTGCGAACAGCAAAACAATTGAAGCGAGCCCGAGTCGAGCGCGAGTGATCAAGACTCTGTGCGGCTCAGCCTCGGTGGCTCGATCGGCATACTTTCGGTGCGCAATTGAGGCGAACGCAGGAAACGAATGCATAAACACTCGTTATAATCTTTGTTTCATTCACAAATGCAATAACAGTGAGTCATTCGCTTTGCGTAACGCGCAGTTATGACACTTGAAGCGATGTCATTGAGAAGCGAATCGCGCGATCTGACCGCTCGCTTCGATCAGTCGCCGTGACCGCAATCGAGTGCGCTCTGCCTCGAAGTGCACACGGCGCTGGCCATCGCTGGCGCTTCTCGTCCAGAGATGCGAACGCATCAACAAAGCACGCTTCCTGTCGTTTGGTCGACGCAACTAAACATTTTAAGTTTATTTTCATTTTGGCTCAGACAGACGAAACATTTATGCTTTCGCCGTACCCATTCGCGTCTCTATTCGCTCGCCAACGCTCGCTTTATTGGCTCTTGTTTCAGCTTTTTCCTCTTTCTTCTGTGTACACGCTGCACATTGCAGCATTGCCATCGAAACACCAGGCTAATCGTCAAAATATCAATTAACTGTCAGCCATTTGACAACGACACAGTTACACAAGTGAACACAATCGCGGATCGCGAATCTGCAATGTTTATTTTCGTTGTCGCGTTGCACGCAGCGTTTATTAAAAATGTTCGCGAATGATCGCCGCTATTTTCGCTGCGCGCTTAATTAATCGAAAAGCGTATTCGAATCAAGCGAACTAATGGCTGCGAGTGATCCCCATTCTCGTGTCGTTTTGTGCCCATTAAAAAACGAGTAAAGCACACTTTTACATTTTAAACTTCCTGCAAAACCAAATTAACTCCCGCACTATGCATCTGTTTCGGTAACATTTGTTACGTGATTGCGGCCAATATGCGATTCGTACGCGGTTAGTTTGCGCTGTTCACTCGCACCCATAACCACAAACGCCGCTCTTATACTCTCAAGTTGGCAAACAATAAATGCGAAAGCGAAAACGAAAAACATTCATGTGAACGTTAGTAACTTCCGCTGTTTGCAAATAATTGCGCTGAGAATATTCAATAAATTGGTAAATGGGTATCGGTAGATGCTGCGTTTGACGCTTGTTGTTTAATTGAAGTAACAACAGCGAACAAATGTGCAAAAAACCCGATTAAACTTTTTCGAGCAGCTTCTCTCCGTACGTTCAAATTACTTTCTGTGTTCTCCATTAATTACGCCGTTTAACTGCAGTTTGTATCTGATTGTTGGCAGCAGAGATCAAGTCTAAGCGATCATCAGGCTAAGTGAGCGAATTTCGCAAATTTGCTGCTCGCTTTGTTCGCTGCTCGTTTCGACGCTCGTATTGCGCCTCGGCGAGTAATGAATGCGAGAAAAGCGAGCGAAATTTGAAAAACACGTTCTAATTGAATAAACTTCTGCTGCCGCTTATTACTGCTTATTAATCTTCTTGCGCTTAATTTCTGCCTCTCACCGTTTTCTTTTCAATTGTGATCAAATCAAATGAACGCCACTGGGGGCGCGGGCCCTAAACATTTATCTTCGCTATTTAAAACAGTGATTGTTCGCTAAAAAAGACGGCGATCGTTCACTCGCTCGCCTCGACTTGGTTTTGTCCAAAACGCAGCGTAGTCTGAAAGAGCGGAGAAGAGAAGAGAGAGAAGAGAAACGAGAGAATGAATAAATTAGTTTCTGCTCGCTGCAGAAGCAGCAGGGTAAAGCGGTTTAAAAAGGAGCTTTACGAAACGCGGTGAAGATGGCCGCGAATCAACAATGGGCTCGCGATGCGTTAGTGGCGATGAATACATTTGATTGCCTTCTAGCTCTGTGTGCGAGTCATTTTAATTATGATTGCGACGAATGAACTTTTTCAAAGCGCGCTACTGACCACGTCGTTTGAGTTGCGACGAGAGCACGCACTGAATTGTGTGCACGCAAAAAGAATGAGAAGCGAAAGAGGTGAAAATTTGATTAGTTTTTAACTGCGGCCACATCCGCAGCGACCCACAAAGTGTAAAAGTTTTTCGAAGCGAATTTCGGCTACGGGCTGTGCTCTATGTGACAGCGTGTTGAGCGAGAAGCGATGTTTTCTTTCTTATTTGGAAGCGGTGTGAGAAATGAAAAATTCATTGAAAAAATGAAACGTGCGCAGCCAGCGTTGCTCGCGTACGTGTGAAGCGTAGCATCGCTTGTTTACAGAAACAATGCAGTGAATGAAAGCTTTAAAATAGTTTTCAGGTGAAGCGCGCAAAAAATCGCACGCGGTAACCTTCGTCGCAACAATCGTCGAGTTTCTTCAATTAAAAGCGTGCGTCAGGCGAAAAGAATTCGCGATTGTTGCAAACTGTTTGCAAATTGTTGCTTCTCGATGCTTGTGTATCTACGCCATCATCCGCGTGCTTTCGCCGTTATTTCACTTTCATTGACAAAAAGCGAAACGAAATTAATTGAATGAGACGCTCGTTTTTGAATGTGATTTTCGTTGATTGATTGCCAGTGTGATGAACATGGAGCAAAGCAGATAACGCGCACCGCTTTTGTTTTCATTCCAAACGCTAATCTCGCAATTGTTTTCTTGTTTTAATTAAACAGGCGATCGCTTAAACTCGAGCCGAAAAGCGTGTTTTCTCACTTGGCGTTTTCTCAGAAAAAATCGCCCGTAAACAACGTGCGCAAAAATTCGGCGAACGCTCGCTTCGCACAAGCATTTGCGAGGCTCAATTAATTGACACTCGGCCGCAATTACGGAAACTCGAGTTAATAACTGCTCGCTGCAAGGAAGTGCTCATTAAACGATAGTTCCTCTCGTGTTTCGCTTTATCTTTTCTCTCTCGTTTCGCAAAATATTTGCTTAACTCGAAATACATTTTTGAATAAATATTGACGAAGTTTTCTTCTCTTGCATAAAGAAATTAAGGTACTGTTGTTGACCTTTTCGCTAAACAGTAATTACCGAAAACTTTTCTCCAGCAATTGCATCACAATTACGATTACTTGCAGCGTTTGAAAAATTAAATTGCATTCACAAAACTGTTCGCAACAATTGTGCTTTCCAAAGTTTAAAGATAAACCGGAGAAAAGAGGCAGAAGGAGGAAAAGGACGAACGACTTCATTCAAGTGTTTCGCTTCGCGTTTATCGATTTACTCTTTGAATTTGACAATCAAATTACATTCGCATTCTTCGCGAAAGTAGTTAAGAAGTGACACTTTAATCGACTTTTTCCGACTTCAATGCACGAGTATTACATGTATGAAAGCGCTGCTCGCTGCCACTCGAACGGCCGAATGTGTGTGCGTGAAACGATGAATTAATAAGGCGAGCAAAGGCGAAAAGACCACTTTTTTGCTGCTCGCAACTCGAAACAAGTTCGTTCTCGTCGCTTCCACTTCTTCCCATTCTCCGCTAATGTTGCGGCAAAGTAAACTCGCGCGCGCCGTGAGCTCCGATCGAGATGCAACAGAAGAGAATGCGAGTTTACAAAGATTGCATTAATATGAAAGGCTCCGCAGGAGAGGAGGACAGAAGCGAGGAGTCGAAGACGAGCACTGCTGTCTGAAAGCGAAAGCAAATAAAGCGAACTGCTTTCTTCCAGCGCAAATATTGCAAAACGCGAGCGCTGCGCTCAAAATTGATTGAAAATGGTGAAAATGCTTAATAGTGTTATATAACTAGAATCTGGTCCACATTATTATTTTCCCATTCTCAACCATTGCACGCTTCGATTGCTATTGTCATTGTAATGGTGATGCTTTTGAATGACAGTTAGCGCGGGGAACGCTTCCTCCCGCGCTTTGTGCTCGCAACATCAGTTGCATCTGCGAGAGAAGTGCCGCTTCTTCATGAGTGGTGTCAATTGAACTTCCATCTTCTCCATAATGCTGTACGCATCGCATTCAAAGTTCAGTTTTATAAGTTTTGTCACGAATGATGATTACATCGAAACACCTATTTCGAAGTGTACTGCATTTTGCGTACATAAAGCGAAATATGCGTTCAAATGGTAAATAATGGCAAGTGCACTGCATTCGAAACTGCTGCGAGATTTGTTCGAACGCATCGGAAAAGCCAGCCAGCGAACGACGAACTGTTAATGATTTTAAAGCGAGTGCACAAAGTTCTCGCGAACAGCGCTCGTTTTATTCAAGCGATGCTCGCTGCAGCCATTAAACGAGTTGAATTTATTTATGGCGAATATTAAAGCTAAAAGCAATGAAACTTCGGAAGCAGCTAAGAGCACGAACAAACTCAACATTAACAAGAACAATGGGGACTCGCTGATTCTGCCACTCACTCTGCTGATACTCAATCGATAGCGTTTTGCATGCTTTTCACTGCGAATTACTCGACACTTTTCAAACGAGTCTCGCTTCTCGCCGCTGCATTTGCATAGCGTTCATTAATTACGCAAACAATGCGAGCACTCGTCTCTGGCCGTTGCCTTGTCCAGAACTCTCTTCGTGTCAGCCAACGACAGCTACACTGCTGCAAAGCGCTTCGCCACTCGCTTATTGAATGTCTTTCTCAGCTACGCAAGATTGATGGTCGACTCGTTTCTATCACTTCTTCCACTTTTTTCACTTTTTCGACTTTCTCGCCGTTGATCACATCAGTTGCGCGATGGCGATTTACTTGCAAAAACTGCTCATCTCGAAAATGTTTTTTAAAACGTTCGCCGCGTCTCGTCGTATTAATCATATTTAATTAATTGCCTGATTACGACTCAGGAAATGGCTGCGAGTGAGGGTCACCTCCACAGCGCGAGATGCGATGAATTCATTTCTGTTCAATGTTACAACGCACATATTGTGCTTTATGCTTTGTAATATTATTATCATATATAGAGAAGAGATGATAGCAGACGCCACTTTTTATTGAGTCTCCGTTTCAAACTTCAGCTTCATTTAATTCAATAACTGCTCGCCAAATTTGTGGTGTTCGATGCTGGAAACCTGCTGCTGCTCTTTTGCATAAGCTCGCCAACACTCGCAGTTCGCAGTGCACAGAAACGGCTTAGATTATTATTTACGCAATACTAAAGTAAACTTCCGTCTGTTTGAGTGAAAAGTGAAAGAATGCTGAACTGCTCGCTGCTTTCAGCTTTAATGAATGAAAAATGAGCGAAATCTTTAAACACAAGCGTTTAATTTCGTTCAAACAATGCGCTCTTTCGCAAAGCTTTACAAATGACATACTACAGAAAGTGAATTCAATCGATTATTCGCCTCTCTTCTTTCCGAAATTAATTAACGTTTAAAAACGTAATCAGTTAATTAAACACTGTTGCAGCTGTCGATGCTGGCCTTTGCACTGATGCTAGCGGTGGCTACTCGCGCATAAAGCGTCGCTCTCTAATCAGCGATAAAAAATCGCGCGAAATGCACTGTGTTTCGCCAAAATTTTCGGTCAGCTTTACTCGCGTAATTAATGGTTACAATGTGACAATAAATATTTCGCTGCGAACATCATTTGCCGTCATAACTATCACTTTGCGAATTGCGCCTTGTCCACGAGGGACGCAGCCGGACTCGCGGGGCACATGCGTTGCAGCATTAGCCGAAGCTTACAGCGAACTATTTTAGGAGACCATAAAAAACAAATGCAGCGAGCGAAACGCGTCTCGTCTTCTCTTTTCTCGCTCGAACCAACTTTTTGCGCTACTTTTTGCTTAATAAAGAATTTTCGATAAGGCAGCGAACACACAAAGTGCTGCCAGCTTCCAAATTAAAATTTTCTGCTTCGACGAGACGTGTAAATTGCTTTTGCAATGCTAACCAGCGTTTTGTGCAACACACTCATTCAAACGTCTCTCTTTTACCTTTTCGATTCTAATCCTAACAAAACATCGCTTTATGGCAGCAGCTTTATATTAACACATACGAATTTGTAAAAATAAAAAACACGTTGCATTTTACGCACAAAATCCTCTGTAAATTATCGCTCGTCTGTTTAACGAGTTATGTGCACTCCTCTCGGTTTTGCAACTCGCCACCTTTACTTAAATCCGAGCGAGAAGCAATATGCGTACGTGGTGTGGAAAACGAAAGAATACAGTGGTGAGCATATTTGTGTTCGTGTTCATTTGCAAGTTTTGCTTTTCTTCTCAAACGAGCGAAATCATCATCATTTGTTTGATGCAACCAAAGCCATTCGCATACAAATCATTTCTGAAAATCTATTTTTCTCGCTTCTTCTTTTTGCTTTGCTTTTGTGATTGCTTTTAAACGCTGTATTAAATCGCGAACGATGTAAAGCATTTACATTGAACGCTTTACAGCGCGCTGTATAACTTGCATTTGTGCTAATAAAAGTTTGTGTGAAGACAGAATTCTTAGAACATCGCTTCTCAATTATTCACCACTCCGACTACTTGTAGCGAGCACTTCTTTTCTACGTCCACAATAATAATAATTTCAAGTGTTTGAAGCGTTCGCGAAACGATATGCAGTGAAAACAGTGCAATTTGGATGAGAGTGGACGTGAATGGAGCTGAGAGAGGCTGAGGCAGAGGCATTATTCTTAAAACTAATGCCATTTCTCGTTTAGCAAAAACAAGAGCGAGAAAGAGAACCGCAAATCTGAGCGCTTTCCATTTAATGTTCGCTAAACTTAAAAAAATTCAAACTTTCTCCGACTTTGGCTCCATTCGAGTTTCGCTTGCGAAATGAAGCCAAGCAAACAGTAAGCGTTTGTCGGCTTTTTTCTTCTCCACTCTTTTAAAACAAGTTTTAGAAATTAAAATTATTGACTCTAAATTCAATTAGATAGCAGTGGCAAAATAAACTTTCCCTGAAAAACTCACTCGCCAGTTGCATTCTATGTTTTCATGCGTTCACTTTGCTTTTTTCAAAGCTCAATTGCCTGATGCTTTCCATGCACGTGTATGCCTCCGAACAGTTTAGCAAACAGAAGGCTATTTTTTTCGTTACATTTTTTTGCTTCATCTTTTCCTCAATCAAGTGAATGAGCGGCTCAAGAGCGTGTACGACAGTATAGATTTCGATTATTTTGTTAATAAGTAAATTGTAACTGGCGATAATATTGATGAATGTCACGGTGTTTGAGTGTTGATAACATTTTAAAATGTTGCTAAAATATGAATGCAAAGCTAATGGCTGGAAATATTTCAAAAATTCGCTCGAGTTTAAGGTGAATCTTTGTTTTTCTCATTTCCACATGAAAAATTGGCGTTACATCGCGGAAATAATTTCCGTTGAAACATAATACTGAAAAAAATTAAATTAAATTTTATTATTAATAGATTCCATCGCACATCTTTTTGCTGACGATACATTGAGAATACAAAAATTTTTTATGTAAAAATACGCAATACCTGAAATTATGCGTACGGCGAAAGCAAAAGTTTTCAACCTCATTTTTTGGAACCTCCTTTTTCCGATGTTAATTAAAGTTAATTTTAGCTTGGTCAAGGCTTTGCGAAGCAGATTTAATCTCAAATTTCGACTCGTTTTCGGAAATTGCGATTTTTGTTCATTTTTATGGTTGATCGGGTATATCTTTGCACCGGTGACCGGGTCGAGCGATTCAAACTCGTTTCTTCTTCGCATCCTCTTAATTATTCGCAAAAATGACGAAAAGCGCGAGTGCTCGCCACGCATTTTGCATGTTTTAGGTTCGTGAAACGAAATGCGAGTAGTGAATGAAAGTGTGTAATTCATTTATTGTATTCGGCCGCGAAATGCGATTAATTTTTCTACTCTATCATATTTATTAATAAAGCGCAACACAAATAGTCAATAGATTAGCGGATTATATTCTCGCAAGCTTTTCGGACCAAAAATGAAGCTGTCGAAAGATCGAGCGGTACGCACACACACGCCAGTGACGCGTAGATAGACAGCAAAACATAAATCACAGAATATTGAATTTTGAATGCAGCGAGAAGCAGTGCAGTTTGAACACCGCGAGTTGTGTCTTCTCCATTTGTGTGTATGTTATTTCGTGCCCGTTATCTGTCGCTGCGTTCTCTTCGTCATGCTTTAACAGTTTTCGGAAGCAAAGATTGTTTCTCTGGTTTCTTTTCGAGAGCTTTATGCGAATAATAGAAATATTTTTTGCGAGTGAAATAGTTTGACGATAAGCAAAGCAGATTCTTTTACTCCGCTGCTCGCTGCTGCTGCTGCTGCTGAGAGCCAGTTGTGAAGTGAAAGTAGCGAAATAAAGAAAGCGTCGATTTAATGTCGAACGCGAACACATCTGAAAATCGCTGATATTTGGTTTACGTGTAATTATATTCCTGGCGACCTGTTAGTGTGTGCTTCGCTCCCTTAGGTGAAAGAATAGCTTCTTTTCCTTTTTTCTCGCACAGCATCGTTCTCCAAATAGCGATTTCTAAGCGCAGTAAACTCTTAAGAACATAGCAATCACATGAAGGATGTCCAGGAATGCAGAGGAGAACGCATTTCACTGCGCGCGATTTAGGCAAAAGTGAACAGCACTCTCGACCGTTCCATCTGTGCGTTTTTCTGCTCGTTTCGAGTGTCGTTTCGCGACAATCACAGTATATGCAATGCCCGCCTGTGTTCTCATTTTAGAAAGCGATTAGATTGATTTATCTGTAATGTGAGCGTAATTCTTGTATCTGAAATAATTTCGCGTCTTGAGCTCTCGCTTCGGTAAACAATCGCCGTGTCGCACTTTGTTTATCCGCGCTCTTTGTCCACGCATCTCTTTGAGTTATTATCCAAATCGCATTCGCAATCTATGGCCCGTTGCTTTCCCACGCGCTGCGCGAACATAACAAAAGTGACCGCATTCTAACGACTGCTTTGCAAAGGAGCTTCGCTCTCGTCGCATACGAGCCGTGCGTTCAAAAAAGCTTTTGGTGCAGCAAACTTTTTTCGATAAAAGCAAGTAAAGCAACGTATGTAACTTGTCGCGAGTTGCAGCGTTATGGTTTGGGAGTCGAGGAATGTGATCGCAAAGGATAGACAACGTGACGTGCAATCGCACAGAAGAGAGCCAAGTTTTTGCAGCATTGCTTCGCGAAGCTCTATCATTAAATCTTCAGTCGCTGATTTCTTGAAGCTGACAAAGTTCAATTCTGTTTGCGAAGCTTTCGCAGCATTTGAATCACAATCACATTTTACGTGAATTCGATGCAGAGCGTCAGTTACGCAGCTTGCAAAAGGCTAATCTAGCGCTCGAATGCATTTCCATTGTTTCGTCTTCTCGCTGCTCGCTTCCATCGCTTCAAATATTCATTAATGCCGCATTTAGCATCCTTTGTGCTGTTCGCTGCTCTACACGAGAGAGGAGGAGAAGGAGTATTCAAACGCAGGAGATGCATGTTTCGAAGCACGGATAATTGCGTCAAGAAATATGTGCTTTCGTTGGTCCGCTTCTTCGCTAATCGCAGCGAAAGTGAAGGAAGCCGAAAATAAGGTTAACCTCGCAGCGAAATAGGTTATCATGTTCGCTGCTCATCGCTGGCTTGCGAACGATGCACGCGAAGAGTGGCAGCCACTCCGATCGCGCATCGCGTTTCGCTAATTAAAGCACATGAAAGTAGAATCGAAAGAAGCTCGGTCACATTGAAGATGCTTAGCGTGACTGCTAATTTGCATCGCGTCGAGTTTAATTGAAGTTTTCGTTATATTGCGAAAGTATGTTTTCAATTCGCTCTTTATGGCGCAATTAACGGAGAGAAGCGCATTTGTTTCTCGCAATGAAAGGGTCCTCATTAATTATATGCGAACCGTGGGCTGTGTTTTGTGCCACTGCAATTTGCGGTTGCATCGAAATATGTATGAGACATGAGGCAATGAATGGTGAATGCATCATTTTCCTGCTCAAATAGCGAATATCAGTCATTCGCAACATTTCCGTTTCCTTTTCGAGTGCACACAAACTTCGGTCGAACGATTCGCAGTCTGCTTCATAAATTCACTGATTGCTCGATGAGATGATTCACTCTTTGCTTAGACATAATTAAATCGATTCATTCGAGTTTGCATCCAACACTTTGCTGCCGCGGCTACTGCATGCTCGCCGTTGGTATTAAATAGAGTGGATGCACTCGCAACATTCGCTGCCAAATGTAACACACGAACGCGTCTCATGTGAATTGTGCTTCACATCTTTCCGTATTCATTGAATCTCTTGCAGGCAAACCAAGACGCAGTTGCCACGGATACAAGCATTCCACCTGTCACAAGAGATAATGCGTTTGTATCTACCGCGATCGGTGAAATCACAGTCCGAGTAGGCGAAACAAGTGTAGTTGAGCTTGAAAGGTGTCGAGGAGTGGAAGCGAGTCAATTTTCAATTCATCGCGAGTTGCGATCGCCGCTCGCATCGAATAAATCTTGGCTCGCAAACAACCATTCGTTTCGCGATCGTTTGCACGAAACATTGCTCAAGTTGTGACAAATACGGAGCGGCAAGGAGCGTCTTGAAGCGATTTAGGGTCGCGATATGTCCCTTTAGACGGAAATTTAATAAATAATGTGGAGCTCGAGTTTCGCTTCACTCTGTTCGCGTTCGATTAACGATCGGAGCGAAACTCGAGCCGAACGCTGTCCATTTCTTTTCTCCACCTTTGTAACGTTAATTAAAAGTACGGCCGAAAGAACATTCGAAGCGCTTCTATCGAAATTGCTTTTTGTCGTTCGCTGCGTGTTGCTTCTCTCGCTTCTCCCTTCGCTTGGCGCGATTCATAAGCAACAAAAACTTCTTTTCACGGCTCACTCTTCACTGATACTCGCTTATGAGAATGTTCGCTGCCGTATGATGTACTCCTCTTCGCTGTGCTCTGTCGAAAGCGAGACGCTTGAATGGAGAAAAAGTGAGCCGAGTGCAAAAAGTAGAAAGCAAACGCCAACTCCACTTTCGGGGCTGATGGCCGAACGAGCGCTTCTCGTTTTCATCCAGGCATCTTCTGCTGCTCGCTTGCTGCGTGTGTCCATAAAATGGTTCGCGACGAAAGAAATGAAACGGCGTTTCGCGAGCCTTGAGAGCGATCGTCGACGAGCAGCAGCGAATGCAAAGCATGTTTGTCACTAGTGTATTACTGTGTACTTTAAGGATTGCCGAGTGATGAATTGTATTATTTCCAAATTTAGCAGCAGCGACATAAACTTGTCGGAGGCGAACGCTGCGCGCTTTTTACTGTCGCGAGCATCAATTTTTTGACCTTTCGCTGTGCGAACGTTTAATCCAATTAGACAAAGCGAACGACGAGCAGCAGCAATTAAGCAGCCGTTCACACAAGCCGCGTACGCGAATGAGAGAGTGGACATCATCATCGACAGTAATCGAGCGTCTGTTTGTTCGCTTCGTGCGTGTTATTGGCCCGAAATAGCGGCTTGCAGCGTATAAATGCGACATTTGCTGCGAGCGAATGGATGCAGCACATGTTTATTAAATGCGCGAATGTGCGGATGTCCTTTCGCTGTGCTGTGCGAAGATGCAATATTGTCTGTTAGTATTCGTTTAATGAGGAAATACAAGTTGGCAGCGACACAGCATCAACCGGGGAGCCATAAACGCGAGCGCTCGTTTCGCCGCTCCACTCGCGTTCACTGTTCGCTCGCATCTCGCTTTTAATTTGAAAACGAACGCAATTCGATGTTGTCTGCTCGTAAAACTGCACTCGCATTTCGCTTTGCTTTTTTGTCTCTCGCTAAACGCAATTCCTTCGGGTTCGCGTCAACAAAGCGACTGCAAAACCAACATTCACTCTGCGAAATAATGCGTTTCAATAAAATTCGCACTTCTGTTCGCGCCCTAATCGATGTAAGCTGAAATCGGTCTACGGTCCTGAATACGAGATCGGCGAACGCTCGCTTCACTCGCTCATTCGAGTCTAGACGCAATCGAAAGCAACGCTCGCATCTCTTTCTCTTCTTCTTTCGCTTGCAAATAAACACATCTCGTCATCTTTCTTGCAAGTGGCCCAACTTTTGTTTTGTTCGCCGCAGCATCAAACGCTCGGCGCTCTTTCATCTAATTTACGCTTTACTTTACACACAAAATTACAATCACGTTTCTCGCCGCACTAACGTGCCTCTTGCGCTTTCCACACTTCCATTTATTGCGAAGCTTCTCGCTTCGATCTTTTTAATAATTTTGCAGCAAATAGTAGAACAACGCGATAAGCAGCGAGTGCACAAATTTGTAGATAAATGTGGCACTCGGTTAATTACAAGTGTGACAGGCAGCCATCACTCATTTCGCCACCAGCCGCACGCTTCGATGCGTTCGATTTGAAGATTTTGGCATTGATTTGTCTCACTTTGTGCGACGCTCGGCGTTGATTAAGTAATTGCTCGATTGTCTCTTCCGCGCCGCATTCAATTGTCGACAAAAGCGAAACGCAATCGATGACAATCGTTGAAGTGGCTGCCAGAATTATCGCTTTTCGGCGGTTTTCACCGCGTTCAAAACCGAGCATCGCTTTCACTTTTTGCTCATTAGATAAGCGAAAACACAAACGCTGTTTCATAGTGAGTGTGCGATCTGCGACATTCATTGTGCGATGTGCTGCAATATGCAGTTTGATAGCTTTTATTTATGATATTTGCTTGCGAAAATTGCATATCGTTTTACTCGTATTTTCGCTTCTATCACAAATTTCGGAGACAAGTAAAAAAATGAATAAAATAAACGAAATTTTACGCACACGTCGATTTCTAAGACTCGACATTCGCTGCGATTACATTTTCATACTTTTCTTGCGGTTCGCTTCAATATTGACTCGCGTTCATCCGCTCGCTGATTCTCTCTGACATCGCGCTGACACTGAAATGCGCTCTATTTGTCTGCCTCTCGCTCTCGAGAAAGTGAACTCGCTCTCTATATGCATTTCGTTACGTGCATCACTTTTTTCCGACTCTTCAGTATGCGATGCATGAAACCAGTAATCTTGTGGCCAAGATTAGCAGTGCAGCTTTAATTGCAGCTCGATGCTTCGCTTTCAAACAACGCGTTTGCATCGCTCGCTTCGTGGTATCTTCTCGTTTCTGCTCGTCTCTTCTCCGCGCTCTTCTCCCACGGCTTCGCGAAAGGTTCACCGGCAGACAGTTCAAGGACAGATTCCTGTTCTGATCTGCAGAAAGGCCCACTCGAGACCGGTCCCCAGTGCGTTGCTGCGACTCGCAGATACTTGCTGTCCATTGTGAACGAGCTTCGCTTTTTTATGGCGATCGGCAGCGGCGACGGAGCAGAGACGAAGAGCCGCACTCGCAGCGTTGCATAATTGCAGCGAAAACATTAATTAGCTTGAGTGCAACGAGTAACCGTAACTTTTCCTCTGCAGACAATTTTAGAAATGGAGCGTTACCTTAAAGATGAGCCGAAGATTCGTTCCTTCCACAAACTAAATGATCCTTGGGATATGTTCTCGAAACCGCTGAAAACTGATAAAGCACTGAAAGGGGAGAACGAAGGAATGATGATCGAGTCAATGACTGACACCGAGAAGTCTGATGACACTGACGACGAGAAGTGCTCGTCGTTGCCAGCAATTAGTATAGTTGATAGTTGTGGCGAGGATCGGTTAAGCGTTTCGGACTTAGATATTAATGAGCGGAATATAGACTCCGCTAGTCTAAGCTCATTGGGCAGCGGAAACGGGGACCAGATACTGCCGTGGGAGAGCTGTTTGAACGCGATAGTGCAAACCACGATGAAACACGTTGCAAAGCAACAAGTGAAAGAGAGCTGTTCTCGAGGAAGCCGTAGTCGCAGCAAGAAGGAGAATTCGCCAAAAGTAGCTTCGTCGAAGATCTCGAAAAGTCTAGTTCACAAGGCGAACGAAAACTCGGCCCTCACACCTCCGTCCTCACCCGAGATTACCGCTCTGATTGGCAGCAATGCAATTCTGCGAGGAGCGGGACATCAGGATTCGAGTGAAGGTGCTTCGGTGCCGTTAGCTGTTCTTGCATCTAACGGAACGCCATATTCATCGAATGAGTCTGTCGACCAAATAGTAGCATTGTCAACACCCACATCAAAGTCAACTTCCGCGACCACATTAAGCCTTTCTTCTTCTGGCATCACTTCATCTTCATCTTCAACTGCATCGAGCAACATTAAGAGCAGAGGACGCTTTGAAATTAACCCGGACAACAGTAAACGACGAATACACAAGTGTCAGTTTAATGGATGCAAAAAGGTTTACACGAAATCATCTCACCTGAAGGCGCACCAAAGAACGCATACAGGTGTGCAGCGGCGGCCACTTGTTCGATTGAGCGCTATTAACGCTTGACTCTTTTGCAGGAGAAAAACCTTACAAGTGTTCGTGGGAAGGCTGTGAATGGCGCTTCGCGAGATCAGATGAATTGACGCGTCATTTTAGAAAACACACTGGAAGCAAGCCTTTCAAATGCAGTCACTGTGAAAGATGCTTTTCACGTTCAGACCATCTCGCACTTCACATGAAGAGGCATCAATGATGGACTTCATTTGCTGTACACATATTAATTATATAATTGTAATATTGTAGAAATTTTATTTACTCTTTTTTTCTAAATGCTAGCTGTGTTATGTTTGATGTAAACTTAAATAAAACGATTTTCAGTCACACGAGTATCAAGCCTTTCAGAAAGGCCCAGAAGTGCGAAAGGGCCTGCTGCTGCACTTGTGCCTGCGCCGTGGTCTGCCCCTCGGTCAGCTGCAGGTCGCGCGGTAGATTTGGCTGCAATGAGATCTGCAATTTCTCCCAGTACGTAATATCGCCTTTGAAGATCGCTTTGAAGTCAACTGCATCTCTGCTCTCGATGTAGAAATGTGCCAACAGTCGCTGCAAAAAGAAAAGAAAACAAAGCACATCATTTCTCGTAAACATTGCCATTTCAATCGAAGGCGCGTCTAAATAACGGATATTGAAAAAATTCGCCAAACGATGGGAAATGCGTTTCAACGCTTTGACAATCACATCCTCTGTGATTGAAGCGAGAATGTTTGCAGGGAAACGGATCTGAACTTCAAATTTGCTTTTCACTGAAAAATATTGTTTCACTTTTAAAAAGAATGAAAAAATCATTAATTCTTTCACTAAACACTAAACTGCTTGTCCACTGCTATTTACCAAAAACATCGCTCGTTTATCGCTGCATTCACCAAATTTGATAACAAGCTCTGCAAACAATGGCAATGTTTGTGAATCTGATTGAAGCAAAAAAAGAATCGATATCTCGATGAAAGAGAATCGCGATTTTAAAATATCCTCTTTCATGTTTTTCACACATTCGATGCTAAATTTAAGATTTTGACGCACTTTGAAAATTCTCGTGCTGAGTAAAAATAAAAACTGCATTCTGCACGTAAAATGCAAATCTCTCAGTGCTGCTGCAAATTTCGCAGTTTTTGCGAAAGATAAGAGAAAGAATCTAACCATTTCCAAAAGGAGATCTTGTGTCAAGAAAGAATCTCTAGTGACAGTATGCAACATTTGCATCGGTTTTCCATATTCTTGAGGTCTATACTCTGGCGGAGGCATCACCCAATAGCTTTGATAAGTGGATACTGGACTTTTATTCCATTCATCGTATGGAGAGCAGATCAATCCGATGCAAGGAATGTAAGATGAGTCACTTTCTCCTTTCATCGCAATCTGATACTCCATTTGACTCTCAATGTCTTTTACTGTGGGCTGAGGAGCTGCCTTTGGATGACTATGATACCAACCAACAACATTCATGTTGCGTTGTTCTAAATTTTGTCGTATTTCTTCTTCGACCAAAGCTGCTCTTTCTCTATCTGCGAGTCGGCTGCGACAAGGAAATGCTTGCAAAATGGCTAAATTATGACTCGTTATGTCCCAATTTCCACCTAAATATCCAACAACTTCTCCGGTGGTCAAATGGCAATGGAAATCGATAAGTAGCAACGCGTTAGTAGAAATGGTAACTGTGAAAGGCTGTATTCGCTCCAAAGCACTGAAAGGAGTACATTTAACCATGACATTCAAGTCTTGAATTGAAGATCTATTTGAGAGATCTTTGTGTTCAATTATATTACGTTTTCTAAGCTTTTCGACATCTTCCTCGATTGTTTGAATGGAAGACAAATGTTCTCTGATTAATGATGCATTACATGTTGGAATATCCATGGATTTTGGGAAAGACAAAGATGACTCAAAAAGGTTGCAGTTGGAAACGATTTTCTTCTGTTTTCGATACCAACGCAATTTGTAAGAATCTAATCGCTTGCCTTTATAGCGAATGGTAGACCACGCTGAACCCGTTTTGCCGCTGTTGTCTGGATTCACGATTTTCTTGCAGTGATTGACCCATGCACTCGGAGTGGAGAAAATTTGTTTTGTGTCCACCCATCGAATGGTTCCATTCGGCAGTAAGTCGGCGATGAATTTCGCGCCCTTTGATTTAAACAAAAAAGTGTTTTATAAGCGACGAACAATGAAAGAGACGCACCTACCATATATTCCATCATTAACATGCCCTCGCCGGCGTCTAACACCTGGTCGTCAATCAGCGTTTTCAAGGAACAGGTCTGTCCTGAGAGCGATTTGCGTCCGACTTGTGTGGACGCGGAGGTCGACGCGAATGCATTGTTCAACGCGCCGCAATCGGAGTCTTCCTCGTGTTCAGTAGTTTCAACCGTTTTGTCGCCATTCTTCTCGTCGCCACTCGTTTCGATCGCATCGTTCGCTTCGTGTTTCTTGTTTTTCGCTTCTTTCGAACGCAATTTTCGGGACTCTTTTTCGTTAAATGACATTTCAAACCTCGATTTGCTTTACATTCTATTCCAACATTCGTTTCCACCGACACGAAAGAGGGCGCTTTCGTAGTTTTTCACTTTCGCAATGGAAGCAAACTTCGCGTTTCACTCATTTATTCGCAATCTTTTCGAATTAATTGAAATTGAAATTTTGATTTTTTGAAATCCGTGTCCAAGTCGCGAGGCACAGAGTGTCGAACTTTTTCGAGCGGAAGTCAGCTCGCAGTTCGGGAGAAGCACCGAGAGCACACTTTTACTGCCGATTTTAAACACTATTTCGAACCATTTGATTCTTGTTTGGCGTCTAACAATTCAAAAGTTCGCAAAATAAATGAAAAACAAATCGGCTTCCATTTGCCATTAGCTGAAAAGCGCATCAAATCAAAACGAACAATATTAGAAAGAGTTGTGCGATCACCGCTAAATGGTAAACTCGATTTTTCAAAAAAAAAATTCAATTGCACGAGAAAAGTTTTTTTGTAAAAAATATCAGAGGAAAGGGTGCAGACAAAAGTAATCAACGCGCTTTCCTCTCGTTTTTTGCAAATTTTTAAAAGTTTTTTATCGTTTCATTTTAGTTTATGCTCTACTAATCGATTCATTATTAAAATCATTCAGATTTTCAACATTCGATTGGAATCATCACAATGTCACAATTCGGCCATAAATCTGTTTTATCGATGTAAAATTATTCACACTCCACTCTTAGAGGTAAGAGTTTCACAAAAATTACGGAAAATCTTCATTATGCACTCTTTCTGTTTAATAATGAAACAATTTGATACAAATGGCTATTTTTCGAAAAAGCTTTTTCATTTTTCGCTAAAATATTTTAAAATTTAAGCAAAGCTCCTTCGGCTTCGCATTTAAGCTCCTTCGCCTCCTTGAAAAGCTTTTGGCCACTGCGTATTAAAATGCAATTTCTAAATGAATTTTTAGGAATTTAGAGCTCGATAGATAAAGTGCAGCTCCAATTTAATTCTTTAATTCAATTTTTTTTTTGTTGATGACCAAAGTATTTACTTTAAAAATTTGCATTTTCATCAATTAATTTTGAAAGGCGATCGAATTAAACAGAATTCAGCATTCGTAAATTTATTCGCTTCATTTGAAGCAGATATTAACAAGCGTAAAGTCGAAATTTCTTTTTTGTTAAACTAATTAGTGACTTCGTTAAGATCGATGGCTGTTGTTTAATTCGTGCTGCGAAACTCTAAACAAATATCGACTTCATAATACTTTCAGCGCGCTAATGGTTTGTTTTGACTTTGCGCATATTTAGAGTGAAATTATAAATTCCACGTTCTCAAATACTCTAAAAATCTCAGAGATGCAAATTTATGTTTGCTTTTTTCATTTTTTTGCCTGCATATTTATCATCTTCAACGTTATTTTGCCAAATTTTTCACAGTACAAGCTAAAATAAAGAAATTTCAATTGAAACTTGCAAATCGTCGAAATTCGTTGTACTCTTTCAGTCGCCTCATCAATTTTGCATTGCAAAACAGTTTTTTCGGAAAAAAAAGTTGAGCAATGATACGAGTGAACTTAAAACATGTAATACTTTAAATACTTTATCGACATTCTTCTATAAGAAAGTGGAGATGAGTGTTTTTTTCTCTATATATTTCGAGTTTTAAAATTCATTCCGTTATTAAATAATTTGTGTTTCGAATGTAGCATTCAATTTTAGAAGCTTTAAATATATAATTTGAATTCACTAATTTCAGTTCAAACTCACTTTCGCTCTATCACTTCGTACCTAGTTGCTATTTTTCAAATGAAATATTATCTAACAAGAATATCCATTATATAAATTAAGTTGAAATAAATTTGTTAGGATATAAATCGATCAACTTATTTCAACATCATTCTTTCGCTGAAACTTTATTCTTCCCAATCTCTACTTATTCTTCATATTAAACTGATCTTTCGTCGTTATAATTATTTTTCACAATCCAAAAAAGTTGCATTGTATTTGCTTTCTGTTTAAGCTATATGAGCTTAAACATATAGTCATAAAATATTCTCTTAAAAGTAATGATCTAGCATACAATGCTGGTCATAAGTATAAAAAAAATTGCGTTCGGTGAAAGCTGGAGAAAAGCGCCATATATGCTGTAAAGTGAATAAGTAATTGATGATAGTTTATTTAAATTAAAAAACTATTTAGTAAAAACATAAATAACAATTTAATGAATTTTCTCCGAAAGCGAAAATCTTTTTTATGTTTATAACTTTTTATTGTGTGGTCCGATTTTGATCCAATTTGAAACAGTCCACAGAGTGTCTATTTCGAAAGTATCCATCGATTTTTGGCTATAACTTTCGAAATATTTTATATAAAAGTGTGAAATTACTTTAAAAAAGGAAATATTAGCTGACAATAAAAGTGATTTAATTCATAAATCGGTGGCCGCTTTCAAAATTTATCGCTTTTCGCGCAAAGAGCCCTTTTCGACAGGAGAAACGTGCTTTTAATCACAAAAATAATGAAATTGAAGGTGTTAAAACGGTTCTAATTTTTTTTTTTTCTAATTCGTGCTGCATAAGTCTTGAGAGTCAGCTGCTTTAGTCACCCGTTCTGTTTCCCTGCTATCCTTCGTGCCGCCTAAGCTGTTTCCGAGTGTGTCAGCGAGCCTTGGTACCTACTTTCATCTGCGCGACAATATTGAAACATATGAAACAGAGCAAAATCTGGCTAATCGTTCAAGCGCAAAAAAAATGTTACAAATTTAGAGTTTACAATTTTTAAATGCTTTAAATAGCTGCAAGTTGAAACCAAAAATAATCAACTTTCGAGCTGAGAGTTAGAAATATTTTGAAACGATCTGATTTCATAATAAACAAGAGAAGCGAGTCTTCTAGAGAAATGAGTTTTGTTTATGCGTCACGAGCAGCTCGGTGATTGTATTTTGTTCAATGCTTTGAATAAACGTTTTCTAGAATTAATTTATGCGATTGATGAATCAAATGAAAACTTCGGTTGAGTAGCATCCAAAATTTCAAGCGAGAAATACGATAAATTCCGCTTGTGCTTAAATCTAAGATTTTGACATCTATTTATCTTTTTGTTTGACATTAAGACGTTAAACTTTCTATGTTTTAAAATTTTTATAAAATAAACTTGAAATGCGTTTCTCAAAAAAAACTAAAAAACAACAAAACAAAAATGAAAAGCAAAAACAGATCACAACTCTGCAAAACAAATGCGTTTTGGTTGGAAAGCAAAATATATTTCGCTTTCGAAATTTATCTCATTCCGCAATCATTACATTCATCATGTTTGACAACAAAACAAATAGCGATTTCGAACTGATACATTCTAATTTAAAAAATTGCACTCCTGTTAAGTTCCGAACATTTGATTTGATTGCTCTTGATGAACTCTGCTAAACCAGAAAGCAACTATGCAACTTCTCTATGTGGGTAAATTGTTACTTGACGTGTGTCAGTGTGGTACAGTGAAATAAAGTAATTAAAAAATCATAATTGAAATGATCAATCTTCTTGAAAGAGAGCGAAAGCGAAATTTCTATATAATGAGCGCCGAGCTATTGTTTGTTGCGCAAATGTTTCCTTTAAAAATTCAGTCAAATTATATTCTAATATTAGCGTGCAGAGTGTTTACCGTCAGAGTGATGAAATATTTTTTGACATTATTTTCGCGAGAAAAAAGCCACAACAAATAACAAACGTGATAATGATTTCGCAATATATCAAATATAACATAATAACATGACATCTATTCCTGGTAATGACTTTAACGCAATTAAATCCTTTCTTCGAACACGCTTCGTTTCATCAGCTTTAGTTTGTGAACTGTTCGACTCTTAATGCGAACCGATTTCGCTCTCGTAGATTAATGGAACTAAAGATATTTTCATTCAGCTTTTAAATTTAAACTTAAATTTAATCGAGAAAAGGTCTAAAAGATTCATTGAAACAAAAACGAAAAAGTCGCTGATTTTATTGACGCTAATTTTTACCTCTTCGACCGTGTTCTGAATCGGAGGGAATTAAACAACATGGACAACATTCTGAAACGAAAGGTACTTCGATGTTCAACTTTTTTAAAACGAGCACATTTCTGCTGTAATCGATTATACAATCGTAGTGCTTCAAGAAATCAATTCCGAACATAATGCAATGAAGATGAAATTTGTTGAGCACCGAAATGGGAAAAGCAATTTTATGTTCTTCATTAAGTATAATCATCGAGACATGAATGCGGCCGATAAATTTGCCGTCGCCGATTCCGTAGGCTCGCGATACATACTTCACGCTATTGTCCACTAGATGAAGCATTTTGCACTTTTTCGCGACGCTCATTCCGATAAATGTCCTTTCGGCTCCGCTATCGATCAGTCCAAAAGTTGAGACGCCGTTGACTTTACATTTAAAAACCGTTGAATATCGATTGCAGCAATCTGGAAACTCTTTCGCAGCAATGTCTTCGTAAATCTTAATTCTCGATAATCTTTGCTCTTCGATCCATTTCAATGTATTTTCTAAAGTATCGAGTGTTTGATAAGGAAATTCAGTTTGCATTTTCTTAATGGCTTTCGAAACATTTTCTGGTTTTTTGCTCTTTAGAGCTTTGTTCAGATTAGGAAACGCCAATTTGATCCATGCGTAACGAATCGGATTTTCTTGCATTTCTTTTTCGTATAAATTTCCCATCGATAATCTCGTGTTTGGACTTTTTTTCGAATTTTTTTTTGTTGCTAAAACTCGAGCATTGATCGCATTGTTACTCTGCATTCGTTGAGCACGTATCATCAGCTAATTAGCATCATTACAATTTAGCATTTATTCAAATTATAAGACACAATTGCCCGTATCATTAGCATTAATGCATTAATATTCCTAAATAACAAAATTAAATACTCGGTCGTGAATCGAAAAAATAAATTATTAATGATGAAAGAGGCAAAATCGAAGTAAAACGGTAAAAATTCGAGGCACTAAGAATGAAGCAATAAACCGAGATACAATGTCAATCAATGACAATCGTTTTCATTACAGCAAATTGCAAACATTACGCTGCAAACGGCGGTATTACGAGAATGAAAATGTATAAAAGAATGAATATTAAATAAAACGATGGGAAAATTATTCTTGCTGCGTAATCAATTAAATTTCGATTTAACGGCGATTTTCTCCAATCGATGTGTCCAAATATTTTTGCGAGAACAAGTTTGCTCTGCTTCTGAACAGAAAAATGATCGGTTCCGAACGTTGTCGTAAGACCCTGAATAGAAGAAACTTTTAATTTCCCGAAATACTATCGCATCATCATTACATTGGCTGCTGTGGTCTTAGAATTCGTATCTTCGACGTACCACGCATATGAGATTGCGATCGCGTATTCTATCAGGCACATGAAAACGAAGAAATCGCAGAACATCATCCAAATATGAAGCGCTACTACGTATGACACGTTTATTTCTGAGTTTATTTGAATGCCCATTGTCACTAGCGACAATAACGGTGTCACGATTAATGCAACCTGCATGCAAGAAGCTAATCGATAAGCAAAACAATTTATGCAATTACCCTCGCAGGCCAGCCGAGAACTGGGATCCAAAAGCCAGCGAAAGATATGATTACAACTAGAAAACTTGGAGCGTAGATTCTCAAGAAATAATAACTAAATCTTCGATAGAATCTTATTACTCCCCGAACGCATGAAAACTTTTCAGAGTTAACCACTTTTGTGCAATTTTCGATCCAATATTTGGTGACTTCGCACTTCGGAAAAGTAGTCGATATATCGACTTCAAAATTTTCAAAATCAATTTGAAGCTTCCGCGAATTGAATGTCACTGAAATATGAAATCAGTTTTCAACTAAATAACTAGGGAGAAGAAATCGTGAAGTAAAGCAGCGAATCCACTTTTATGTCGTCGTTTTTCACGACATCGTGCGTGAATGCGATGAACACTTTTCACTGTTTTTAGCTATTTTCACTACTATGATTGACGATTTTTTATTTCATGTTTACATTTCATGAAGCTTTGCTACGTGATTACGAAGTTTCTTTTTTGAGTTTTTCTAACTTTTTAAATTTTAGATGTTTATCATGATGATAACAAGTCATTTGAGCTAAAGAAATCTCGACAATACACATCAAACATTTAACTTTTGCAGAAGTAATACTTTGAATGGAGAAACAGGTGAAGCACTTTTACAAAGCGCTCTTTTGATTCCTTTTTCAACTCATGAAATTATTTTATTAGTTCAATGTCTCAAACTAATTAAATTAGACAAGAATTTAGAAACTTAAAAGGGAAAAGCGAATCATTAAAAGCTGTGAATTCCTCAAATTAAGATAGATTGAGCAAATATGTTCAGCGTCTGTGTGACGCGAGTGAATTATTTAAGATGATGACGCTCTATAATGAAAGCATATCACAATAAACCGACTTGAAAAGTTCTAATAGATAGCATTCAATATACTAAACCGTTATTACAACCGATTTTAAAAAACTACGCTTCATCGTCATTTTGGGATCGATTTATCAATATTAGATTACTTACGGCTAACGATGTCGATAAAACATTGAGGTTTGTCTTGAGGATAATAGAATAGATCCATGTTGCAGCTGAGTTTCGAATTTAACCTAACAACCATCGTTACGTTGTTGCCAGGCCGAATCTCGAAAAATTGTATCGGTTGAAAAAAGTTCAAAACTGTCAGAGTTTGAGAGTTTCGGAAATATATGTCTGGAACCCATAGTTTGCTTTTCCAGTTGGAGTCCAATGTAACAATTTCAGAGAAATTAAATTTATAGTTCAAACGAGGATCGATCCATGAAATGTTGTAGAAAGCATCGATTGTGAAACTCTTGAAAAGAAATTATATTTCGCTATGTTATATCGATATAAAAGTAAAAAGCGATTTGATTGATTGGCCGAGAATGCAAAACTTGTCGAAATAAAATTTTAAACAGACAAGTTTAAAAGTTAAATATATGGGAAATTAGTCTTAAAAGGAATAAACTTTTTAAAACAACTTTTTTGAAAATATTTTCTTCGTAATTATGATAATTTTTTAATCGAAAAGGTGTAAGAAATGCACGCAATTGAAAGTGATATGTTAGTTATGAAAGTGATAAATGATCGAAGTAACTCGAAAAAATCGACCTAAAATAGTTTTATATGACTACAAGTCATTCACGATTTAAAATTATTATATTTTTACTGTTACAAAAAGTGCAAAGCTTTCTTACAGAATCTCCCTCGTTCAGAGCCAAAAGCGAAACAATTGACAAGCGAACTTTGACGAGCATTAACTCATTTGAAAGTGGAGGCAAAACTAAACTATAATTTTTAGGTATCAAATCGTTTAAAGTCCAGCTACTTTTCTCTTCTTGAGAGCTTAAAAAAATAGAAGAAAGTACGAGAATAAAAATCGAAATGCTTTTAACGATGAGTGACATTTTGTCGATGCTCGAAATGAAAATGTGCGCTCGTTTTTAACACTTCTGATGAGTTGCATTTTTCATTATTGAATCTTTTTTTTTACGTAAAAACTACTTTCTGAATCGTAAATAATAGCTAATTAGTTTCTTTGCAGCATTTATGACAATATTGAATATTTCATGCTGATTAGGTTTTACGCGTCAATCTACAAAATTTTGATGAGAAAACAATCATAACTGTAACTTTGTAAGAAAAAGTTGCAAAACGCTTCAATATATGTTAATAGTAACTTGAACCGATGAATAGATCTATTAATCGTTTTTCAATAACATATTATAATTATAACAAATTAATCTGCGAAAGCTCTTCAGAAAGTTGATTATCAAATTTAGAGGAATTGCTTTTTTTTAATGGCTATTTCATTGAGAACTTTTTAAATATGGTAATCGATTTTAAAAATCCATTTTTTGCAAATTCTTGCATCGCTTAAAAATACTTGAGACTTAAGAATAATTGAACCATGTTTGCATACAATAATACTTACAAAAGCAAATACAATTAACACTATAAAAGAACACTTAAAATTGCGCTTGACTTTATGAAATCATTTTATCGTCCTTTTAATTTTCTAGACAACATCAAAGTTGATGAAATGCAATTCTATGATTTGTACCCCTAGAACATTATAAGTACAACAAATGAAACAGGCAAAATTGTGGTCTTAAAAATGATTAACTTTTTTGACTCGAGTGTGTTTGGGAAATACAGTTGCGCGTATCATATTTAGACAATTTATAAGCATTACGCTTTCGGATTAATCGCTTGACTGCTAAAACATAAAGTGAGCTTTCCTAAAATTTCATCTCATAACAACTTAACAGAGTTTAGCTAATTATAATTATAATTAACACTTTCTTATAATTTTAAAAACCTAATATTAAATCAGATTCTAACTCCTCCAGATGTCACTCAACAATTAAAGTTCAAATAGCTTGTGTAACTTGCTAAGCTCGCATTTAAATTAAAAAAATCATATTTTAGAGGACCACAAAAAAGCGTTAAAATGTGGATAAACCGTGTGAAAGTCTAAATCCAAATATGAACAAAATGAGCTCGAATCGCTCACAAATGTTAAATCTGAAGTGAATTGAAAAATTCATTTTCATTTCGACTAAAAAGTTAAATTTTACTGTCAAGATGTGCAAATCAGTTGAATTAAAAATAAATTCTCTCTTTTTGTTTTTTATTTAAAAAAAATATGAAAGCGGGGAAAATTTAAAGGTCATTAAATAATCTCACGTTATTAATTCTCACTTATTCACTTGTTTATTGCGAGCAAAAACTAATTATTCAAACATTTTAATGATAATTTCAAGTGCAAGTCAACAAACTTAGAGAAATTTGTAAAAAATTTTAATAAAAGTGACTTTGAAACTAATTTATGCAGAAAGAAATTTTGAATTTTCTACCGATTTTGAAAAGATAATATTGTGACGACTCGCCGGAGTCATAATGATTTAGATTGGTGAGCAACAGATATTATGGTTAAAATGTAGATGTTGTTTTTAAAAAATTCAAAAATACGAAATGTGTTTGTCAACTTGGGTTGTGCACAAATTAGTTAAACACATTTAATAGAGAGCAAGTACAATATTGGCGCGATTGTCGGTGAGAGACACGCGGTTATTCCGTGCTCGTAGATTAAAGTTGTGAACGCTTTATCAAGGCACAAATGTTTGGAATAAGGCTCAAATGTGCATTGAACAAAGTGTTTTTATGCACAGTTTTTGCTATCACATTGGCGATAGCAGAATTGGTCATGCTTTGCTCGAGTTGCAAAGCGCAAAGATTTACGGTTTTAACTTTTCTTGTGGTGACTATTGCTGATGTAAATGGTGTAAGTGGCAAGCGTGTACGCCACAAAATAATTACGTACAGAGCACCTCCAAAAGCTCTCAAAAATCCGATCAGTTGATTTTTGCGAAAAGTGATATCAACGCTTATTGTCATCTACCTCAAACATTGCGCTACTTTGGCGTTTACTTTATCATAATTATTCTAATTCACAAAATTTGAAACCTGTACTTGTTTATGTGCACTCTGCACTTTTAATGAGAATATGGGAAGGCATAGTTTCAGCTCCTAACTCACGCCTCTCAAAAAATAAGTTTAATGCAAATTTTAAAATCATGGAAAGTCAGTTAAGACTCTCGAATTGTGAGCAATTTTGCAATAGTTTGACAAAATTAGGTTCAAGTTGTTTCCTACAATTAAAATAGACAAGCGCGAACAAACTTAAAATCTTAAATTCAGCATTTGAAATTATAAAGAGAAATTTAATTTTACATTATTTTTAAGAGATATTTCATTTTATTTGCTGAAATCCATGTGAAAATTAGAAATAGCGCTGTTTGTCGATCATTGTTTTTACACATGTAAAGTGCAATTTTCGAAGCGGTAAATATAATCAGCAATCACAAAAAGAAACGTGATTTTCAAAACCAACTCTACGAAAGAAAAAAGAAATCGGTTTAAATTTGAATTCAGAACGCAATCGACTGAAAGCGATAAGCAAAAATTTAATTTCTCTCTCTATGCTTTCTAAAGCTGACAGGATTTTGAATTTGTTCGCGTTTGCCTATTTTAATTGTAGGAAACAACTTGAACTAAACTTTGTTTATAAAATTATCGCAAAATTGCTCACAATTCAAAGATTTGAAACTATTTTGCGTGAAAAAATTTTAAAATTCCCAATCAACACATTTTTTTGAGAAGCATGAGTTATGGACTGAAACTTTGTCCTTTCATATTCTCATTTTTATAACTGTCGAATATGAATTTATTATGTAAAAATTTTTAGTGTTTAACTTTTTTATTTATCGTTTGTTATCTTTTTTAAATATTCAATTGAGAAATACTATTAGAAGCTAATTTTAACCTGCTTTTTAGCCACCAAACTTAAAATGCAAAAAAAACCAATTGATTAAACGACCATGAAGCGAAAACTTAACTTTTAATTAGTTCTTGAATTATCTTAAGTTATTCATATAAGACTGAGTTTGAAATTTTTTATATCATTACCATTTACAAAGCGAGTGTCAAAGGAGTAATTTCGTTGAAAACAGTATCTCAACTCGAAAAAGCAGGGTAAGTAAACGATCTAAATTAAAGTCTAACGAGCTTTGTAAGCTTTGAATTTTGTGACAAATCGATTTTCTGTTTTTCTCTGCTATTTATTTAGTACTTAACTTTCTGTTTAATCAAATATTTTTTGTAATTCTATCAAAGCTAGTAACAAAAATTTTGGTGATGCATTCGTTCATTTGCTTATTCGATTAAGAATGAAAAAAATTCTCCGATCAATTTTTTTATTTATTTCAAAACACGTATTAAGAATCAATCATTACAATTAAGTCTTTATATGACTAAAATATGACTAAATTACTTGAAAGCCCCTTCTTTTCCGAAAATTTGAAACACAAAAGAATGTATCGAATTGAAAAGAAGTGAATTTGATACGTTTTTGAATTAGATCTCATCTAAAAATTTCTCATGTAAAGCTTTCTTTGTCTCAAGTAAAATCCTAAAAAACATGAACATAGCTATCGATTTCAATATTCTTAATCGAGAGAACAAGTTATCTGAATTTATTCATACTCAAAATCAAGCTCTATATACAAAATAAGTTTATCTAAAGTAAAAAGTAAAGAATGTTAGGCAAGACAAGTGGGTAAAGAAAAAAATTATTTGAGGACTTTGAATGTAAAACCTTCGTTCTTCACAATTATCTTCTTTGGATTCAAATATCAATATTCTGATCTACAAATAAGGCTTCGCATTGCATGACAATCTATGAAAGTGAAATTTTATAACATCTTGCCTTCAAATATGTTTTGAATTCTGTTTTTGGCCTGTTTTTCTACGGTTTTCAAGTATCATTTGTTTTTTTTCTTCTCTTTTTCTACAAAAAGTGGAAAAAATTCATTTGAGAACATGGTTTTGCAGTGAAAAAAGATGCGATTACCTTTCACGTTCACGTGAGCTTCTTTTTTTTCATGACAATGATAACAGTCGCAGCACCAGCTTTAGAGAAAAATACTTGTCGCTGAGCTTTTTAAACTAACTTATTAAAATACACTAAATTTTTATGCTACTTGTACATTCTAATCAGATACGTTCAAAGTCTTTAGCTAATCACTAATTTTAGGTAGGTTCGTGTGAAAAATGTATACACGAACATAAAGACTAGATAAGACAATTGAAAGCTTACTTTCACTGAATCTCTCTCAAAAGATGTGGTTAGTGACAATTTTCTCTTGCATCATCTTTTTTATTATTTGGAAATTAACATATTGGAAGCGCCGTGGTTTGGTATACGAGTTAAAATCATGTTACAATCGTTTTACGCAGCCATTTCATTCAGCTGATCTTGCAACATATCGTCGCTATGGAAAAATTGTTGGGTATGTTAAACAATCAGCTTTAAATTTTAATAAATTACTTGCGCGATTTGATAGTTGGTATAATTATCTAAGTCAAAATGAGCTCATTTTGCTCTAACGAATTGTTTTAATTTGATATTTCTATCGAGCTTTTGTATTTTGAGTTTTTTTATCATTTTGCTCAGATTGGTTTTATTTTAGCCTTAAGCAATTTAGATTTGCGATGCTATATTCATGATTTGCGGAGGTTTTAATGATATAATAATGAAAGATGGATATGTTTACGATTTTAAGATAAATTGTTTTTCTCAAAGATGCGATTAAATTTACGCTCATATCTGTGGCACTGCGAGCCGCAGGAATGACTTCTGCCAAACAATTTTTATCGAGAGCGATCTGCAAAAAGAGTTTGAGGGGAAGAATTGAAAAGCTCAAAAGAGGTTAAGTAATCGCTAAATGGATGAAATATTCTCAAAAGTCGTATCAAATTAAATATCAGGAAGTAATATGAAATACAAATAAAATAATAAGTGCAAAACAGAAAGATAAGAAGATTATACTTATACGGACTAACATTTTAAAATCTTTTGAGCAAAAAGCCGTTTAAAAATAAAACGGTGTGGGAGGATAGAAAAATGATGTGACTAAAGCAAACTTTTAAATGTTTACATTATTTTCACATTAGCTTCTCTACTCACAAGGAATCTATTTTTTGTGCCCGTTC
>NCKU01000090.1:5372-68226 GCA_003675995.1 Dinothrombium tinctorium | reverse complement strand
CAAATGATCAGGACTGGGATTTTCCTATTGGCGTGGCAACAACCATGTTTTTAATTAAATAACTTTGATAAAAAAGAATTTCTTTGTGATTATAATCTATCACAGGCAAATAAATTAATAAAAAAAATACTAAAAATGAGTAGTCACTAAGTTTTAAAAAAGGCCGGTAATATAGTACTTTTGAAAATATTCTGCTTGTGAAATTTCTAGATTTTTACCTCTAATGAAATTTGTAAAACTTTTTATACAGTCTTTAAATTATCAAGAGAGCAAAATTGTCCCCATACTCTTATAAGCATTTGTGTTTAGTCCCAAACAATGCAAGCCAAAATAAAATGCTTTTCTCACGTTTGTGCCAAAATTCAAGATGGTTTTTTTATGGAAAGTATAAAATGGCTTTGAAGGTTTTTCGACGTTGTATTGTGAGGAATTTTCTAGTTAGAAGGCTTATATCAATAGCGTATAAGTGAATACTTCATTGAAAATTATTTTTAATGAGTAACATCAAAATTACTGATTTTTATGTTCTCGAATCATTTCCGAAAATGACATTATTTTGTTCCCGAAAAGTCCCAGCCCTGAAAATGATTTAGAAACTTTATTGTAATTTTTTAAAACTTTATTATTACTGTAGATTGAAATGTATGATTTGTAAATATTTTTGAATTATTGTAAAAAAGCTCACATTTCTCTGTCCGTTTACAAAATTTTTTGATTGTAAAATGAAGAGAACAATAAAAGTTGATTAAAAATTTTTAACCATTATGCTTATTCAAATTATATCTTCATACCAAAGAAACAACATAAATTTGCTTAAAAATATATCACCGCAAAGAAATAAAGTGAAAGCATTTGAGTTGTATTGTAAAGGAAAACCAAAATCCGAAAACCTATCGTTATCGGTTAAACATTTACCGCGGTGCGGTTTTATTGATCCCTCAAAAATTGGTAATGCGTTCAATATAAGAGTTGAAAACCGAAGTCAACCCGAAAGCGGTAATTTTTTTTTTTTTTTACTGTTAGGAATAATTTTATTTCGGTCTTTTGTCCAAACTTAAGATGTCGCAAAGACGGAACTTCGATTTGACTGTTATAGACATTGTTATGCTTTTGACAATGAGTGCTGTTGTACATAATATTGTAAATAATGGCTCTAATAGCGAAAATCTAGTCATGCGCATCTATTTACTTTCTGTGATCTTAAATTAAATTTTTCCAGATGATCGAACTTGAAAAGAAGCATCATAACATTTATAAATACAAGCTGATATATTTCGACGAAAAATCTCAGGTTGTAAAGATTTTGACATATTGTATTTTTATAGTAATTTTAAGTTTATTATATTAATTTGGAATTCATAAAATATATGAAGTTATACCAGAGCAAATAAAATTAGCTTCTGTGCTTCAACAAAAAAGAAAAAAGTAATAATGAAGGTGTATAACACAAATGCGGCAAAGGCCGTGATTTAAATTGATAGAGTGGCATCAATTCTCAATTCAATGACTAAAAAAATTTTGAAAAAGCAAGTTTCATGGTTGTTTTGTTTTAATATACCAGTGAAACTATTGCACAAACAGCAAACACAGTGAAACATTAGTTTTACAATAGATCTTTTATCGAACAAGTTCATCACTCTCTTCTAAATCATCATCATCATCCAACATTCCGTGTGTTACAGATCTACTTTTTCTAATGATGAGATATATCAGAGATAAAGCTGAAAACTGAAAACGAACGAATTAATTACTATCAAATCTATAAAAATACTAACGCCAAGAAATGCCCAAGTCGACCAGTAGAACAAAGCACCGAAAATCCAAGCTTTGTAGAAAAACCTAGTTATTAACACTGAATTTCTCGTTTGAATGCAATCTTCAGGCTTATCTTCATTCGGACAAGATTTAGCAACATTATTGATTGTTACATTCTTGTGGTCTATTCCATCGGATGCTTCTGTTTTTACAGTGTTGTAATGCTCGCTTCCATAAGTAGCATATTGTGGCGTTAACGAATAGAAGAACACATTGAAAGCCAAGATGATAAGCATAAGCAAAGCACACGCCATTAACAAGCCTTGAGGTCGCGTCCTTTTCACTCGCAACTTATACATCTGTACAAATATGTTAAAAGATATGATGAAGTTTTGTTTGCTTTTACTCACTTTAACTAAGCAAAAGCGAACCCCAAGATTTCTCATACCCGAAAAAGTCGCGAGAACCAAAAACCAAGTGATAATTAATACGAAAACATAATCTAGAGGGAAAACTCTCTGGATATAAGTCAAGACTATGTCAATGGGATTCGGCAAAGTGCTCTTTGGTAAGTAATATCCCATCTTCATTTGATCCGAATGCATTGCTTTGTCGATGCTAAACAAATCAATAAAATTAATCTTATAAAAAAAAATTCAACACACTTTGTTAAAAGCAGAGAGATCCAAATGAGTAGTGATAAAATAGCAGTTGCAATTCCAAACGTTATCTCGGCCGGCCTGATTATGACCCTGCACTTATAACGCAAACTCTTGCGGTGTTGGTCCACTAATTGTTCCTCTCTGATAATTTGACGCTCGTCTTCCTCTAATTTGCACAACTGTCGCTTCTCTCTAGCCGATAGACGACCAGATATTCTTTCTTTGTCACGCAGCATGTTTATTCTCGTTTGATTTGCCAAATGCTTATCTTGTATTTCCTCAAACTCTTGTTTGGCGCTTTTTGTACCTCTTATTAAGCCAATAGGGTATGAAAACAATCCAAAACCAGTGTAGAATACAAGGTGAATCATTCCAATAACACATAAGATGTTCAAAACCATCGACAAAGCATCTTCGCCTCTTTTTCTCTCGAAAGTTTCGATAAATACTGAAAGCTTCTCCCATTCTGTGGTAGTGCTGTTGGGATATTTTTTCAACGGGACAAATGCGCTAAAAAAATCATCAGATCTGTAACAAATAGATGTTTATTTAAATCACTTACCCGAGAAGTAAGAGAACTGTAGCGACGAATAGAAATGCAAAACTAAATTTCAGAGCATTGCAACATCGCTAAATTAAATGATGGAAAGTAAGTTTTTTTTAGTTTCAATATTACTTACATTAGAATATTCAAATCCATCCTCAGCCTTTTCTTCGTAGAAAAAATACATAAAAGGCAGAATGATGAAAATGAAAGCAAAGATAACTCCATAAAGTGCTAAAAACAAAAAGATTCATTACACAATTTGAGCGAAAAGAGATAAAAAAGTTTGCGTCAATAAATATCAATAAAGAAAATGAAGCTTTTATTTCACATTGAGGATGCATTAAAGAAAATGGATTGAAGCCAAAAACCTTTCACTTATAGTTTGAAGAAATAATCATTAATTCATTGCTAACGAATAGCGATCTATTTAAATCAAAATCAAACCGAATTTAAAACTCAAATGAAAGAGAAATCGAAAAAGATCAAAATTCAAACGAAATGCATAAGTTGCAAAACTAAATCAAGCATTCGATTTAATGTAAAACTCAAACATACCGTAATACGAGTACATGACATCGTTTTCAATGGTTGTCCGCTGCGTGAAGTTTGCTGCCCATTCCTATTTAATCGATAAAATATATTTAAGCGAAAATGATACACAATAAACGCTCACTTTCCACGTTCCATTCGGATATTTCATATACGAAATGATGAAAATGTCGATTGGAGTTAAAGCCGAAGTGATCAAAACAATGGCCAAACCTATTACTGAAGTGACAAATGAAGAGGCATCGCAATCGTATGGGTTCTTGTAACGTCGCAAGTAAAGGAATGAGAACAAAGCTGTTAACTGTAAGGTGCGAAAGAAATCAGAGTTTACAAAAAGCGCGAATGGATGAAAAAAAGTGAAAAGTACCGCTAAAACAGCGATGAAAACAAGAACGATTTCGAGTGTCGCATTATCGGGAAGAGCCATTTTCGCGAATTCTTTGTTTGCAATAATAGAAATCAGTGATCAAACTCCGTTTAAGATCGCGAAATGTGAGTTTTTCGTCGAATAGTTTACATCAAATAAACATTTGATTAGCGTCCGTTTAAAACGATTGAGAATCGCACAGCATTCAATCGATGCGTTCTTCGTTTTGCTCTTCGATTGCGTTTTCTTTCAATTCGTTGACATCAAAACAACGGAATAAATGCGAAACGGGACCGTTTCTATAATTCATTTTGAATGCAGTTTTTAATAAATCAATGAAATTGATAATTTTGTATTTATGAACTAGCAGAACACCACGAAAATTTCTGTTTATCGCTTTGAACGCGCGCAAAATTACTTTAATGGAGTGATTCATCGTCGTAATTATTCAGTTATCAATTAGCTCAATTTATGCGTTCAAAAAGCATTCATTGGACGTAAACCTAAATGATGAGATCAAAGAATTCACCGCCTACAAAGCTCCAAATTATCATCATAATTGTTTTTCATTTGCAATTAAAGTAACAGGTAGTAAAATATCAACAAACAGCTGATTATAACATCCCATTATTGAAATGAGAAGTTACTCTGAAGTTTCTGCATAAAATTCCTGCGTAGTCAAAATTAGTTTCTTATCTTTTTCGTTTAACCTTTTTCTGTAATTCGAGATGAATGTTGAAACATAAATGACTGCACGAATATTTGAAAGAGCAATATTTAAGTTGACAAAACCTGCCAAGTCATATTCACCTCTTGGTTTTAGTGCATCGTCACAACAAATTAGTATTACAATTTAAAATTTTAAAATATATGCTATGCTTGAAAATTTATTTAAACAATTTTCATTAATTATACACATTCTTGTGTGCATTTAATGTTGGATCACAGGAGGAAAATTTGACAAATTGTTAGTTTACAGGTAAAAACAAAAGCATGTATTTTATTATGCATGCATGCAGCAAGATATTTGTTCTCACTCCTCTTTAATCTTTAAACCTTTTATCTCGTGATTTCGTTTACTTCTTTTCAATAATTGTAAGTACAGCTACCGTCAATTTATGTTGCATCTAATCCTGTACAAAATTCACTATTATCTGGTGATAAGTATTTTTGAAACTGTAGTATATTAAAATATTGGGAAGTTCATATTTAAACGTGTTAACAGCATTGTTTTGATAAAACTATCGCTTAAATGCTAATCACCCTATCAACGTGTATATATTCGAACCGATACCTGTTGTGTGAATAACATCACTAGCACTGGGATTCGCTTTAGGTTAAGTACGGACACAACAGAAACGATATATGTAAAGAGAAGATTAGTAAATAAAAATAAGCATATTTATTTAACTTATTTAGTTTTGCAAAGCATCATCATCCTTTCAATTAGTTCAAACACTGGCAAGAAAGTTCGATCCTAACATAATTACTTTGTGATAAAAAAGATTTATCATTGACTTTCAAATAGCAATAAAAAAGTCGATATCCGAATTCAATTTTTTCCACTTTTACACTAAGAGCTCCATTCTCATAAAATATAATATAATAAATTTCCACCTAACAGCATTTGTTCAATTTTTACTGAAAATAATTTTAATTTTTTTCCTATGCTTTTATCTGAAAATAATGTTTAAATTCAAGCGATTTAAAGTTCGATCGACGATAAGATTCAACATAAATTGACAGTATCTGTACACTATCAAAATATTTAAAAGGCGCTCTTTTAACAAGGCGCTTTAAGCAAGCACTTTCTTCATTTAATTCTCCAGTCTGTGAGCGTTTATACTCAAAGCTTTTTTATTACTCTTCCGCGACACAACACATCACCACGGACCAACTCATATTGTTTACGGCAGCAAATTACACTGTATATGCTTTTGTGTAGTCACCCTAAAAGTTTGTTTTGTACTTGAAAAGAAAAACTTTATGATGAGAGCATTTGTTTATAGCAAAAGTTCGAAGCGAGTTAAAGTGAGAGTTTGGTTTGTGCTTTTATTATCAACTTTCTTGTTTTTTTTATTTCGCCTTTGATTTCTATTTTTGCTTATTTTGCGCCGGTTTCGCCCTCAAAAATTGTTAGTTTCGCGCGTCGCTTCCATTCGAAAGCTGCATTTTCGCAAATTAAAAACGCTCCCTTTTCAAAAGCGCGATCACGTAAATCGCTGACATCCGAAAGCGGCGACAATCGCAACGCGTTTCACTCGTGGTTTCAGCAATGATCGATTTTCCGAAATGTGCGACAGAACACAGTGTAGGCGAACGAATCGTGAGCGAAGTCGACTATGTTTTCGTCGATTGCGACGGTGTTTTGTGGTTAGATAACGATATCATTCCGGGCACGGATCGAGTGATCAATTCGTTGCGGCGAAAGGGGAAAAAAATTATATTCGCCACTAACAATAGCTCGAAATCTCGCGAAGATATACTCAGCAAATTGAACAAAATGGGCTTTAATGCCACTATCGATGAAATAATGATCACGTCTTTCGCACTTTGTGTTTATTTAAAGAAACTTAATTTTAACGGCAAAGTATACGTTTTTGGTAAGCGTTCAATCTATGCCAGTATACCTGATTTCTTTTTTCTCATTCTTAGGTGGTAAAGGTTTAAGCATTGAATTGAACAATGCCGGTTTCGAGAATATCGGTGTCGGCAAAGATCCGCTCATTGATGACAACACGTATGTGCCGAATGTGATACTCGATAATGACGTGAAAGCGATTGTCGTCGCGTACGATATTCACATAAGTTTGCCGAAACTAATAAAGGCTTGTACTTATGCCAAAAATGTTGATGAAAATTTCTTCATTGCCACAAACACAGATGAAACGTTTCCTACACCTATGAAACACTTAGTCGTACCGGGATCGGGAGCTTTTGTGTCTTTCATTCGAACCGCATGCGGCCGCAAACCGGTCATTTTGGGAAAACCCGGAAAGTTTTTCTTTGATTGTGTAAAAGCCGTGTGTCCGGACGTTGATCCTGCGAGAAGCGTTATGATTGGCGATCGGCTCAATACTGATATTGCATTTGGTAATAACAACGGATTTCGATATACAATTCACGTACAAACGGGTGTCGATTCTTTAGACGATATAAAGGAATGTATTAAAAAAGGAGAAATACAATCAGTTCCTAGTCATTATATTCACTCTTTAGCCGATTTGAATAAATTTCTTTAGCGACCGGTATGTTTTAAGAAGTATTTATAAGTCGAATGATTATATCGTCGCAATCCGAATATAATTTATAGAAAAGAAGAAATACTAGTATATCGCGACCTTTACTACTCTGGACAAAATAATGTTTAATGTTGAGCAAGCCTCTTACGCAAAATTTTAGACATTTTTTATGTCCAGAGCAGATAGGAAGCATTTGTAAGCATTTGTAAAATTCTATTCAGAATAAATATTTCACGTATTTCCTCTCTCAATCATAAAATTTTTTACATCACTTTATTCAACTCTCGAAACTTGAAAGATGATTCGATAGTAGTTGAAAATTTACCTTTTAATACAATAAATTTCTCTTTCCACGTTTCTATCATTTCTTTTGTCTAATCGCGCTCATGTTTTGCGCTGATATTTTCACTTTGTTCGGAATATTTCGCGCTAAATCCTGGTCTTTAGAATTTTTCAATAAATCTTTTTCTCTTTGCGTCGCTGTCTTATCACATAGGAACAAATGCAATGCTGTTTTCGCAGCTTTACCTCGTTTATGAAAACCGGGTAAAACTTTCACTTTATATTTGTAATATTGCAATGCTGTATAAGGCGCACACACTGGAATTGTAAACAAGAGATTGTCTTCTGCAGTTGGTTGTCCAGTTAATGTTTCTATTACGCGTTTGTGTTCGTTTGATTTTCCACCTGCTTCTTCTTCCTCTTCTTCTTCATCAACAATGTCTTCAATTTCATAGTCGCCATCATTAGGTTTCGGTTCATTTTTTACTTGCTTTTCTTGCTTTTGCTTCTCTTTCTTTTGTCTATCTAAGCTTTTATTTGGTTTCCGCTCTTGACTTTTCTCTTTTTTTTCACTTTCATCCTCACTATTCTCCATTTGTTTATTTTCTTCACTCGATTCACAAGTATTTTCTATTTTTTGTTCTTGAAGTTGCAATTGTTTTATTCTTTCTGCTATATCAATAACTTTCTCTTTTTTGCTTTTAGTTTTACTTCCTTCTGCCTTGTCACTTGCTGGAATCGAACCTAAAATAGCCATTCGCATTAGCCTCTCTTCTTCATCTTGATCTTTGTACTTTTCCTTTAACTTCTTCAATTTGCCTTTTTGGCCTCTTTTTAGAGGATGGTTTTTAGATTTGTTATCTTTTTCACTGTCACCTTTGCTACCATCAGATTTCTTTTTCTTTTGCTGCTTTTTCACTCTCGGTTCCTTTGAATGTAAAATGATAGGCGCTTCTTTTTCTATAACTTCCGTTTCTGCCTTGTCTTCAATGCTTTCTGCATTGTCTTCATTTGTTTCCTGATCTTCGTTTAAACTCACATACCTCACTCTGGTATCAGGAAACTCTTCTTCGCTATCATCTTCTATTTGCTCATCTATTACTATTTCAACATCTTCATTTTCTTTTGTTTCATTATTATCACTTAGAGATTCTTCCTTTTCCTGCTTTATCAAACTATTAGCTTGCCTTCGTCTTTCAACGCTCTCTTCATCAAGACGAAAAATAAAACCAAAGCCCATTATAAGTTGCGTAAGTGGTAAATAATTCTTCTTCCCTCGAATCATGAAGGCACCGACAGTTAAATATTCACCCGTTGGTGCAGTCTTCGATACTTGATCGTGAAAAACATACCAGGATCTTGGGACTATTTTTGCATCCCACGCTGAACTGTAACAGACAGCCATCGTTCCTGCTTCTTCTAGGGTTTTTGGTGGAATAGGAGCTGAGGGATCATTGTTTTTTACCACAACCGATGTGGCACCATGAAGATCTGCATGTACGTAAACGTCTCCTGGTTTTAAATACCGTTTAACGATCATTTCGTTTTGTTGTGCGTCTCTTCCAGCAATCACTAGATAACCTTCGGAAGAAATAAACCAAAAAAACTTTTCGAACCATAAAATCTTTCGCGCTTTTGTTATCGATGTTTTAACAGCAACGTCTTTTAAGGTTTGTTTTGTTTTCAATTCTGCATTTTTCAAAGCTTTTGCTGAACTTTCGATCGTTTTCTGTTGCTTTTTCGCTGCATAACGTTTCATATTGTAGAAATTTCGTGCGTTTGCGAATGCTGATAAGTCGATATTGATATCAACAGCTTCTGAGATACCATCTTGCTCGTAAGGATCAGTCAAATTCATTGTAAATTGATTTTTATCGAGTTTTAGCCCGACAATACGAGTAGCGATTGGGTCATTTTGGGACTGTGCCTCGGCTATTATTTCATTTATATCTTCCCAAGACATTTGATTGGCAATAGCGCTCCTTATGACGAGCAAAGCTTTTTCAACTATGCCACTATTAACTTCAATTAAATATGCTCGTCTTTTGTCAAGTTCCTGTGACTCTATTAATTCCTTGATTCTTTTTTCGTGATCACTTTTTACGTTCTCTAATTTCTTGAGAGCTTCCTTTTCAGCATGAAGGGCTTTACGGTCAATTTTCTGTCCTTCCAAACTAGAGAAGAAAATATCAACAGCTTTGTTGAAATTTTCATATTCATTGAAAGTCATTTTAGTTGAATTTTCATGTTGAGCGAATAATAATGGATGAAATTCTACAAAACTTACAACGACATTCGGTTCATTCGTTTCATCTTGAATTTTTCGTTGCTCTTCTTGTTTAATAATATAACCTTTGTGGTTTTTGGCTATAGTCTTTAAAATGTAATTTGCGTTTTCTAAACACTCTCTGATTTTAAAATAATCGCTTTGTGAAATATTCCGAACTTTAACATTTTCCTGAAAACCTCCTGAAATAAAACAATGTTCCAATAAAGAAGGTCCAAAGATGACTTTTGGATTGAATAATTTCCGCAAATTATCAATTGGTTTTGCAGATTTCATGATGGAATTAATTTCTTCTTCTGTTGGCAACTACTGAGAAAAGTTACGTAAAGCATGAGGGAATAGGAACAGAGATCACTCACAGTTGAATCTTGTTTCGCAGTTTCCAATGGGTATATTTCTTTGACAAGAAATCTAACGTCTTCGTCTACACCCGCTCTGCGTGGTCTCAATATATTCAAAATAAGATAACGGTAATCGGTAATAACCAAATTTCCTTTGTCGTACAGCTCTACAATAACGTGGAAAGCAACTTCACCACTGCCAAATTGTAAATCGAGGATTCGATCGACACCAACTTGTTTGATGCATTCTAAACGCTTATTTTTCAAATGCTTTCTCAATTTCATCGTGAAACTGGATGGTGTCGTGTTCTTTGTCCAATTGTACTCAGTCAAATGAACGCGAACACCGCTCTCAATAAGCAGTATACGTTTCGCGCTTTCTTCTTCTTTTTCGAAATCATCGTCAGTTCGCGTTTTGCTAAATTTAATCAAATACGTTTTGTGGTCGCAATCGTACACTTGCTGCACTCTCAATCCACGCAAGCAATCGTTTAACTCGTCGACAATCGCCACAATATCGAGTGTTGAAAATCGAGTCTTCATTTTGCTTTTTTTTCTGATTTTTGACCAATTTTTTGATTCTTTTTTCGAAAATTCGATTTATTGAAGGCAACGTTTCACTTTTACGTAAAATGTCACTCGCCGATTGCAATCCGCCGTTCGGCGGCTGTGTTATTGCGTCATTACGGTTAATTGAGCCGAGATCCGAAACCAGAAACCAGAAAATTAAAATCAATACTGTTTTCGGTTTTTTTAGCCTTTTAAAGTTTAGATTTTTAATTTCTTTTTAACTTTCTCACTTTCGAGACCTACTTTTTCAAAACAATCATAGCTTTCACAAAGCATGTTTCATACAACTTTGACTACATCAGCATGGTATCAAAGCTGTAAAATAATGCTTGAAAAGCATTTAATAATCTATTCATGCCTAGACTTGTTTTCTATTTATTTAATTTTTTGATTAAGTCTAATAGAGAAATACTAATACACTTGAAATACATTGTTGGACAGAAATAGAGGACAGATTTCAAGTCGGCTTGTTGGGATAACAAATGTGGCAAGCGCTGTCTAAGATTACGCACACGTTCACACGCGACACTAGACTTTCGTCACTTAAACTCTCCTTTAGTGTTTCCATTTGCATCTTCATTCATTTATTCAATGCATGCATATTTATACAAATTATATATCTGCAATATCATTAGTATTACTGACATGGGAAAATAGTCATATCGATACTACTCGTAACGACAATATAATTGAAATATAATCATTAGTCTTCTTATATTCTTAATTTCGCTATTAATGTATCATTATTTTTATTTGTTAGGTTTTGTTCTTATTGACTTAAGTATACGTCTTACATTAAAAAAGTTACTTATAAGAAAAACTAAAAAACTACTAAAAAGATACTTTCGTTGTTAGATCCGAAAGTTATTTTTACCACAGCCAAATATTTTTAAAAACTCAAAAAAGAGAGATAATGGTTTTAATGAAAGCAGAACTAACAATTGAAATTTTATTCATATGAAAATTTAAAAGAAGTGTTTGCACATACCTTTCAATCAGCACAGACTCACTTTCATAATCGTTACTAAAATCTCTTTAGTAAGGAATTCTCTTACGTTAATAATAAATTTGTTTGTTTTAATTCAAAAACTAACATTAGCCCAAATCTTCGTTCGAAATAATTTATTTCAAGTGTTTACACTCAAGTTTTATCCTTCAAACCGTCGTTGATAAAAATTCTATAAAAGGCATAAAAGGGGAAAATTAAAACGACTTACTTTGCTCTTGTAAGTTTATTCAAGTGTCTCAAACGAGTTTCTGTTGATACTTCGAAAAATGAGAACAATAATTTCATCTTTCTTCATAGTTCTCATCTCTAAAAGTAAGCTTAAAATTAACTCTCAGTGTTCTTTTACCAAAGAAATAATTATCAAATTAATGTCCTTAAAAAATTTTAAATTTACATACTTTAAAATCAGAAAACTTTATTTTAATCTTGTTTTAACAAATTATATGAAGCCTAACTTTTTAAGGAACCTTTAAAGATATAAATTAACTAATTATTAAACACTTCTCTTGATCTACTCTATTTGTATTTAATTTATTTGAAATCAATATTTTCCTTTTCTGTTTTAAGCAATCGCTTCAATTGATGGTGAGACATCAGGAGAGGTACTTTCAATGGAAGCAAAGTCTTCAATACGACTCATTGATACAAGAGAAAATTCAATGGAAATTGCCTGCCTTTACAAAGGATCACCGAAGCCGAGTGTAAAGATGATAAGAAACGAAACGGAAGAAATTGAATTTAGGGCGGCTGATTTTCCTTTTCCAGAATATGGCTTTAACTTCATGGCGATAGCTACTGTAAATAAGCAAGCTGGTGTGTATTCGTGTCAAGTGAGATCTTCAATAAATAATTATACGAGCTATTTAATTGTTTATGAAAACATTCCTCGAACGAAGCCAATCATTGAAAACTCATATGAATATATGAGACTAAATATCCACTTTCTTCCACGTAATTCTGACTCTTATCGATATGCAGTGATAGGTGAAATAAAGAGCAAGTTTGTATTACAAAAAGTAGAAAGCAGTACAAGTCACAATGCATCTAAACAAAGTGAAGTAGTATCATTGCATAATTTTACATTAGATTTCGACACTGATTTTAATTATATTTTACTTTCGCTAGAGAGATTCAATTTAGATTTGAATTCAGTTTACAAGATAAAAGTAGCGTTGATTACAAATGATGAGTTAGGTGAATACAGCGAATGGTATACGTTTCTTTCGGAATTTCTTTGTGGTCATAATGTTACGAGTATTTTCGATCACGTTTACATAATTCCGCATGAAGCGCTTTTCAAAGGAGTTCCTCCTCCATATCCAATTAACAACTGCACTTCTCTTCTCTCGACTTCATTAAACGATAGTATTTGTGTTGACAAGTATCGTACAACTTTTATTACACTTTACGACGGAGTGAATAAGAAGTTTCCAAAGATAGATAAAAACGTTTCTGAATCGGTAGATTGGCTTTGTTCAACAGGCAAAAATTTGTATATAACTTTTGATCTGGAAAATGCACCCGTTCTGTACTTTATCAAGTTTGTGCTCAAATCAAAACTCAATCAACGTGTTTCAAGTAGTTAAATAACAATTCGTAATTTATGGATAATAAATTCTAACTAAACTTTTGAGCTTTTAAATATCGGCTTTTGTTAAACAAAAAACAATCTCGTTGTTAAAATCAATTATTCAAAATAATTGTAGATTAAGATTTAAAAAATCAACATGTATTTTAAAAATATTTTAACTTTGCCTAATTTTTTATTTTTATTTATTTTGAAATGTTCCTTTTATGTTTAAATTATAATAAAGAATCAATGTACGTTGATTAAATCATGAAAAATAGAATGAAATCCAAGTTATTTACTTTTATTGAACTCATTTCTTTGTTGTTTATCGGTAGTAAACCGTGGTTACAGGCTGTAAAGGGTGTATTTTATAAAAATGCAAAACTTTAATGCTGTTCAATTCGCATCAATGCAGTTTTATAAAATACACCCTGTATTTGTATTTTTCATGATTTGACAACTTTTTTCTTACTTTCTGTTAAGCCTCATAAGTTCACATTTTCGTTTTAAAGGGACCAGTTTCTTATAGCCACATATGGTGCGAGTTTTGAAGCGCAGGTTTTTACTATAAAATTATGTTTAAAAAAGTAAAAAAATTGATTGCAATTAAGAAGAGAGTAAAATTAATAAACAGTTTGATTTTTTAGAGATAAAAAATGTTGTTTATATGAATGGTCTCTATAAATATTTTTTATCAAAAAGTATCAAATCTTGAGTTTAAGGTAAAATTACAATTTTAAAATCATATTTTCCTATTCAGTAGATTTTATGAGTAATTTTAGTTTAGAAGTAATTAAAGAAAATCGAAAAACAAAGTGTTCATTTAAAATAATCGTGTTTTATAAAACAAAAAATAACAAAAATAATTTAAAATCGCATTTCATAACCGATCTCTTTGATAATGATTTGTGAGCCTGAATAGGGTCTTTTTGCACTGCACTTAAACATTTTGGAAATAAAATGATTTCAAATACACAAAAATTCGATTTCAAAATGAGTTTAAACACTTTAGAAAATGCATGCTTTACATTCCTGTATGGGTCGTAAGAGTTACGGGAAAAAAGGGTTAATGTGTTTATCACAAACTCTTTAGTTTCTCATACAGGAAAGTTCTGAACGGAATGGTTTTATTGTATCTCATTTCATCTCTACAATACACGTTTTTCACAGTAAAACTTTTCGCTGTAACAAACCTCTTTCCCATCCTTTAAGTGCATATAAAGCTTGCACTTCATAGTTATCACCCGAAAAATGTAAAAAAACAAATCTCAAAAAATGCTTTAATACAAAAAGATGAAACTTGTTTTGAAAATAGGTCATTGGAAGCACAGTTTGACGTATGATATTGTAATGCTCTCTGCCAATGTATTAATGTTTTTACTAACGAAAAATTTTGTTGTTTGAAACCCTTTCTTTTGCTGGCATTATGCCCAATAACAAAGTTAAGCCACAAAATAATGTTTTCCTAACATTCGCTAATCTAATCTTGCATAAACTAATTTTCTACTTAAGTAATTTTTTAACGAAATTTGAAAGAGGAAAACTACGTATACCTTTAAATACAATTGAAATATATAATTGAAATATAACCATTTATCTTATACTCTTATTTTCTCTATATTGTCGATATTTTTATTTGTTAAGTTTTATTCTTCTTAAGTACACGAGTTATAAATAAGATATTTAGATCTGAAAATTGAGATCTTTCCACAGCAAAATTTTAAAAACTAAAATTAAGAAAGAAAATAGTTTCAATGGAAGAAAAACCAACCATAGAATTTAAATTTTATTCTTATGAAAACTTAAAAGAAAAATGTTTGCACATACCTTTCAATCTACAACGACTCACTTTCATAGTTTTTTATTAAAAAATCAATGAATCTTTTTAGTAATATCGTTACTAAAATTTCTTTAGTAAGGAATTCTCTTACGTTAATAATAAATTTGTTTGTTTTAATTCAAAAACTAACATTAGCCCAAATCTTCGTTCGAAATAATTTATTTCAAGTGTTTACACTCAAGTTTTATCCTTCAAACCGTCGTTGATAAAAATTATAAAAAAGGCATAAAAGGGGACAATTAAAGCGACTTACTTTACTCTTGTAAGTTTACGCAAGTGTCTCAAACAACTTTCTACAGATAGTTCATTATAGAGGAATGATGTAAGATAAAAATATTTTTAAATCATTCGACCGATCCCGTGTGCAGACTTTTTAAACAAATTTGGCTAATTTTTAAAATAAATTTAATGTTTAAAACTTTTTTGTTGAAATATTTTAAAAATATTTACAGTAAATATTTAGTTAAAAAGTAACAAAATCATTTCGTTCTTTTCCAACTCTTCGCGGGAACTGAAATGTTTGAATCGTCGACATCGTTGTTTTCTTCTTGTGTTTCGATCGAATCATTTCTTTGGACGCTTCTTAATGCGTCTAAAGGTAAATCGTCGTAAAGAGGATTCGAGAAAGTAATAATCTGCGCTTCTTCAAATGGCCTCCTTCTGAAACGAGGTATTATTATAAAAACGACAATTGCGAAGATTATTAATATTAATCCAACAGTTCCCAATACGATGGTTACTATCGATGCTAAATTAACGAGAAAATATATAAAATTGTGAAAATAGCAAAATGCATTGAATTATTACAAGTTTTTAATAGATGCGCTTCTCTTTTAGCTACTTCAGTTGGTGACACACTTGGAACTATTGTTGGAATATCGACGAGCGATCGACACCTTCGACCGACGGTGTAATAAGGACAATTATCGCAATAAGGTATATCAGAGTTAACGTTACATTTTCCTCCGTTTCTACAATAGCCTTTTCGACATTCTGTAAACCATATTTTCGATTAAGCACTAAATTAAGTTTGCTTCTGACTTAAACTTACTTTTGAGATTACACATGCTTTCATCGTAACCGCTTGGGCATTGGATTTCGCCGTCACAAATTTCATCATTCGAATGACACTTTTGGTCGTCGAGACAATAATAACTCATATTTTCACCACATATAGCAGCTAAAAATGAATTTATTTTAAAAAACAATTTTAACTTTTTGAAAAATTAACATACCGCAATCAAGTTCATCTTCACCATTCGGACAATCATCTATTCCGTCACAGGCCAGTATTCCAGGTATGCAAACTCCCTTTGACTTGTAACAGACGAAACTCGAACTTTGACAGGTTGTGTTTTGAGCTAAAAATAATTTTTCATCAGGTCAATGAACAATTTTCATTTTCTTACAGCAATGACAGCCAATTTCATCGCTTTCATCTTTGCAATCGATTTCACAATCACAGTGTTGTTTAGAAGGAATGCATGTTCCATCGGAGCACTTGAATCCATCACAACTTCTTGACTCATTAATCGTTTCGCCTCTCAGACAATTAGGACTGAATTTTACACTGTCAATAGCAATATCTGACTGCCCGCTTTCACCAACAGTCCCTTCGAATACGACAGTATAGGGGTCTGTATTTCCAATTACGTGGTGAGAGGATATCCATTTTTTGCCATAGTTTCCTTTTAATTCTGTAATCATGTTGACTGAAGTATTGGTTTTGTCTGTCTGAGTGTAAACTCTTAAATTCATAGTTGGAGATCCGTACATGTAATAGAAAAAGGTTAAGTGGCATACACCATGACTTGCAAAGAAGGGAGTTCCGGTTGAAACAGCTGCTTTTTCACCAGTCTTCCGATTTGTGCTATTGAAGTAGAGCAATTGATCAAAAGCAGGAGACATGAAAACTCCAGGATTGTAACGTATAATTCTTTCTTCATTTGTTAAAAGTGTTTGAGGTCCGGTAGTAGACTTATCAGAAATTCTTCTCACTCTCCATTGAAAGTCTCGTTGAAGATGTTTCCATTTACATGTTTCAATCCAATCTTCATCGGCAAAGTCACAGTTGCCGACAGCAGGTTTACAGTCTGTTTCATCACTTTTGTCTTTACATTGATATATTCCGTCGCATTTTTCCCAAATTTTAATACATTTCAAACTATCATCACACAGCTCTTCGTCTATGCCACATGTGATTTCGATTTTTGGAGCACAGTCAATCAATGCCAAATCATCCAAGGCAAAATCCTTAGGACCACTTCCTTCTCCGTACTCTGCTTCAAAAATTATCGAAAACTGAGTTCTCCTTCCAATGGCTATCACAACATGATTCCATTTATCGCCTTGATCTCCAAATATACTCCATTGAAGTGATTTCTTGTTCTTTTCTTTGATATAAACTCTGAGAATGCCCATGTTTTCACCAAACATATGATAATAGAAAGAGAGTTTGCAATTGTCGCTTGAATGAGAATACGAAGGAGAATGTAAATCCGCTTTGTCTGAACTTCTGCCCCATCTTAACCAGGGTGCTTTTGTAACCATATAAGAGCCAGCCTCAGTTTTAAGAGTGTTGTCTACAATTGGTCCGGTTTTGAATCTTCGATTGAAACTTTGGCCTGAATGTAAAATCCAATTTTGATTATTTTTATCAAGATTAAACCAAGGACAAGGCTCTTCGAAAGTGCAATTTGTTCCACAATCTTTTTCATCTGATTTATCACCGCAATCATCAATAAAATTACATTTTTGTTGATAGGTAAAGCATTTTCCATTTGCACATTGATCTGTTCCTGATGGACAAGGGCGTTTCGGTCCCAATGTTGATGTTGATTCGGGAAACTCCTCATTTGAGAATTTACAGTCTGAAGTAAAAGAAATATCATCAATATTAACGCTTCCTAAACGATCGACGATAGCTTCAAACACAATTTCAAAGTTTGAATTGATTTCTCTTGAAACATCAATTTCAGCTTTAATCCAAAAATCGTAAACTTCTTCGTGATTAAATGACTTTAGCAGTTCTTCGGATATAAAAGTGTTCCCTCCGTCATTTAAACTGGACTTGCGATATACATTAAGTCTGTTCATTTTTAAATCCCCAATTATGTTGTACCAAAAGCGCAGCGTGCAAGAAGAAGGTTTGATTTCTTTCGAAACGAATCTGGAACTTTTCGACTCAACACCTTCATTCGTTTGCAAAGAAAGATAAGTTCCTTCTTTTGATCTTTTTGTGTGGTCCGTTGCTGGTGTATAGCTTTGACCAGAAAGTGCTTTCAATCGCACAAATCTCGCATTTGTTGTTTCATCGTCTCGCCAAAATCCGCAATCGCTTTCAAAATTACAATTACCTTTTCTTTGTTTGCAAATATCGTTATTCTCATCGCTGGAGTCCATACAATCATTAGTAAAATCACATAAAGCACTTGAATTGATACAATGGCCATTTGAACAGCGGTAATGTTTTTGGTCGTCACAGCTTTCTTCTGCATCTGAATATCTAGGCGAATAACATGCCTCAAATCTAATATCATCGAGTCCGATGGCAAAATTTGAATTATTTCTTTGACGTACAACAAATGACAATTTGAAATTTTTTTTCTGACCGATGAAAACTTTTGCCAATCTCCAATTTCTGGTTTTGTCATTAAAAATGCTCTCATCTAAAGGATCCCACAAAAAGTTTTCTACATTTTTCTCATTGATTGTTGTTACTCGAAGAGGACACTGCTTCATGTCACAGTAATAATAGAAAGATAATGTACATTCGCTGCCAGTTTTTGAAATTTTCTTCGATGTCATTCTACTTTCAGATGTATTTGCTTCTTTATTAGATTCAATGAAAATCAGTCTTCCTTGAGCGCTTTTTTTAGTATTATCCGATTTTGGTGCCAAAGATGATTTTGTGACATTTGCCGCTTTAATCCATGAAAATTTAAAGTGTGTTTCATACAATGGTATCGTCCAGCCGCAAATATTTTCTTCGAAGTTGCATGATGTTTGTGTGCAGTTTTCTCTTTCGTCTCTTCCGCTGGGACAATCATCAACAAAATCGCAAACATAAGATTGCGGTATACATATTGACTTTTTAAACTCTAAACAATTGAATTTACTGTCTGTACAAATATCTGGAATGTCGACAATGTCAGACAATGGTTCGTTGGCGTACTTGCATCCAGTAGAAAATGAGAGATCGTCAAGAGCCCATCCGGATTCATCATTTTGTTGATTCATTGTTTTACCGCTTTTGATAAGCAGATAAAAAGGATAATTGGAATATTGCGTTAAATCAATTTCAGCTCTTGTAAAGTAATCATTCTCGACTTGATCAATGCTTGCGATCAACTTTTGAGGACCGTTTTTCGAGAAAGAAATGTAAACTTCGAGACGAGGCACATTCAATTGATTCTTGGATAATTTGAATTGAAAATCAGTTGTTGCGTACTGATAGTAAAATATAAAAGAGCACCGCGCTTTGTTCGTTGTGTCTCGAACAATGACAGGACTCTGTAAAATTGAGTTTGAATCACCACTTGCTTTGAATCGAAGATAATTTCCGTTCGGAGTATTTGTCGTGTGATCACTATAGAGTCCATAATTTTGACCTGCTGACGGCGACTCAACAAACCAATTTTTGCTACTATTTTGTTCATTCAGCGAAATAACTTTGTAATCACATATTCCATTTTCAAAATCGCAACGTCCAGCTTTCTTTGTACAGTTCAACATGTCATCGTATTCGTCTTCATTGTCTCCGCAGTCATTTTCAAAATCACACACTTTGTTCATAGGTATGCAAACTTTGTTGCATTTGCAGTGATATTCATTTTCTGCACATGCGAAATTGTTTCCCCTACTTATCACACAAGAATAACTAGGTTTACAACTACCGCTCGAAAATGAGAGATCATCCAAAGCAATGATGAATTTGTTTCTTAGTCCAGAGTACCGACTTGCTCTTATTGTGGCCACAAACATCAATTTGAAAATTCGATCACTTTGAATGTTTATTTGAGCTTTTAACCAACTATTGCTTTGAGAATTTCGCTTAAGAAACAAAGTTTTATTCATACCATGTACTGGCTGAATGAGAAGTTTAAGCTCGACTGGAACTCTGCTAAACATTCGATACCAAAATCCCAGACAAGACTTGTTGGTTGGATTCTGTTTTGCTGAAGTATAAATCGCTTGCTCTGCTGTTGAGTTTTCAGGTCTATGTACGTAAACGTAATATCCATTGCCAGATGTGTGGTCACTACTCCTGTTAAATCCAGTGCCAATTTCACTAAAATCATTCGTTCTTCTCCAGTTTAATGAGCTCGCGTTTGCAATGTCTGTTTGAAACCAGCCGCACTCGTCTTTTTCGAAATCACAGTTTAAACTTCGATTGTCAATTATCAGAGGATCGCATTCAATATATTTAAATTCGTCCACACCAATGGGCACAATATCATCGATCCATTGATGAGATAATCCTTTTGCTACTACTTCGACACCATAACCAGATGGCAAAGACTCTAATGAAACTCTTGTTTCTTTCCATTGTTTGTTTAGAGAGAATGGTGCAGAAAACATTTCTTTTCGTATTCCGGTTTTGAAATTGACTAAACGAACAACTAAAGAACCTTCTCTGAAACCATTAAAATAGCTGAATTGTAAATGACATGTTTTAGACGTATTTTGCAAAAGTGGGGTTTGCAAGATCGCACTTTCTTCCTTTTTTCCATCACTATTTGATTGCAAAATGAGAAATTTTCCATCTTTTGAATTTGTTGCATCCACAGATGGTATTACGAAACGACCTTTCATTGATTTTGCTGTTACAGTTATCCATCTTGAAGATCCTATGTTCCGCCAGCCACATAGTGAATTTTCAAATGTACATTGACCACAATTCTCTTCATCACTATCACTATTATTACAATCTTTAATGAAATTACACATCTGAAATGGTCCAAAGCACTTTTCTGTCGCCGGACATATAATACAAGAATTTGTTGGTTTTGGTTGTGGTGGTGGCACTGCTGCTACGAAGCAGTCAGGAGTGAAAGATATGTCATCAATCGCAACATATCCTCGATGCTTAAAAAAGTTAAAACGATGTGAAAATGTTGGTTGAAAACCGATGCGGAACTTCCCATCTACTTTATTTGTCAAGTTAATCGTGTATCTTTTGAAAAAGAAATTATTCTCGTCATTAATTGAGATTAAATTGATTGGCTTGTTTTGTTCATCAAAAGCAACTAATTTTAAAGACGATTCAATTTTAACTGAATCTGAGAAGATGTTATAAAAGAAACGAAGAATACAATTTTTGCTGAAGTCAATTTTAGGCGAAAGCAAAAAATTTGTACTTTTTTGCCATCTAAAATCAAAATTAGTTTCTTTAAAGAAAAGGAATTTTCCAGATGCTAAGCCTTTTGTGTGATCACGAAGTGGTCCCTCATTCAATTTATTGTAACCTTTTGACAACTGCCATGATCCTCTTGAAAGTATCCACCGATTGCAAATGCCCATTTCAAAATCACAACGTTGAGTGTAATTGCTGCAGCTTATTTCGTCACTGTTGTCGCCACAATCGTTTTCAAAGTCACACACAAACTTTTTATCGACGCACACCTTATTTCTACATTTAAACTGATTAGAAGAACAAGTTTCGGAGCTTTGAGGACGTGAACAATTTTTAAAAGCAACATTGTCAATTCGAACATAGTTATTAAATCTAAACCATGCTACTCGTGGTGCGTACGCTACAAATTGAATGGAAAATGGATTCATAATTGATCCGATGTTTATAGTCGCCGATCTCCATTCAGTTGACGTTATTATATTTCGTGTGTTCCACACTAAAACTTGCCCTTGCTCATTAATTATTGCGTAAACTAATATGTAAGAATCTGAAGTATCGAATTTGTAATCGAAAATCAGTGAACATGTGCTTGAAGAATTTCTTAAAGTTCTGCTTTGAAGAAAATTTCCACGATTTAATAAATTAGAACTTAGAAAAGCACAAAAGTCTCCTTTCTTCCTTATTTCTCTTCTCCAGTTGTTTGGACGATACCCACAAAATCCAGTGTCGAAATTACAGTTACCGCAATTATATTCATCTTTGTTTGAGCTTTTACAGTCTTGCTTAAAATCACAAACTTGATTCATTAAGATTTGTTCTTTGCCATTTTCCGTACAGTTGAAAATCTCGTAGATTTTCGGGCATTCATTAAAAGAGACCGAAATGTCGTCGATTGCAATAAATCGGCTTTCTAACGCTATACTTTTAATCGTGCCAATAAAGTCAATGTGGAATTCACGAGTTTTGGGCGAAAGTGTAACACTTGTCTGCCTCCACTCATTCGCATTTTCCAAATTTGTATTCACTCTTTCAAAGATGCCATCATTGCTAAGTGTAATAACAATATCATTGTTCTTAGGCAGAAAATATGCAAATTTCAAACAAATAGACTTTTGACCTTTCTGCAAAGTAAACATTGGCGACTTGTAAACAGCTGAATATTGTGTTTTAGAATCTTGCTTCGTTTGCCTGCTGTCTAACATCAAGTAAGTTCCACTTTGTTTTTCCGTTGTATAATCAACAGCTGGAATTTTATTAAAACGTCCACTTGAGCTCTCCCAAACTTTATTTACAGATAAACTTTTGTTTCCTACTATTACCGTTGATGACAACTCAATATTTCCCCATAAGCATTCTTCTTCAAAATCGCATCGTTTTATCCCTCTACATTCACCTTCGTACACCTTAAAATCATCTATGGCAATAATTCCAGAGATTGACGAGTTGTAAACTGCTTCAAATACAATATTCCAACTGTTTTCGATTTCACTTGTTTCAAAGTTTGTTTTTTCCCATTCGTTTTCGGTAGTGATGGAAGTGGTAAAAATTGGTTCTAATTTTGGACTGTAAATCTGTTGAATGTATGCTTTTAACGAACTATTTTTAGAGCTCATGTAATAGGCAAATGAAACGCACGATTTTTCTGTTGCTTTGAGTCTTTGTGTGTACAGTTTCGAATTTCCGGTAAAATTTTTTCCGACGCCAAAATCTAAAGCCATAAAATGTCCAAAATCATTTGAAGAAGCATCCCTCAAGTACTTTTCACTACTTTCTGACGCTTTAAACAGTTCCCATATGATTTGCTCGTTATCTTCTGGGACGAAGCCGCATTCTCCGTCTTCAAAATCACACGCAGAAAATCCGTTTTCTTCTTTCGGACAAACATTTTCAAAAGTTCGGATGTCATCGACTGCGATTACACACTCAGCACAACGCGCGTAAATCTTTATAGAAGAGCCTTGCTGCAGGTAAAAGTTTCTTCTCACTTTCAGCCAATCCGTTAACTTTGAACGCTTACTTTCGAAAAGTATTTGTTTTACAATTCCTCTCTCGTCAGTTAGAGCTACTCTTAAAAAACTAATCGCATCATTTCTCTTTTTACTGATATAATAGGACATTGAAAAACACAACCATTGGCTTTCCTTCGCCGGAATCGACGACATAATTGAATCAGAATACCTTTTATCTTCATTCTCAAAGAACGCGTATTTTCCAAACGAAGAGAACGTTGTCGTATCGTAAGGTGGGAAATTGAGTTTCGAATTTTCGGGTACATTTCTTTCCCATTTTGGAGCTCTATTTGCTAATCCTGTTCTTGGAGTCCACTTGCAAAAATCTTTCTCAAAGTTGCAAGAAAAATCTTCTATGAGTTTTGAGATATTACTTGTTGTTTGATTTGCCGAACACTTCCCTAAAGAGTATTCTACTTCATCGAGTGCAATAAATGAGCCCGAATTAAATCCGACCATTTCAAATATGATCTTAAAAGCTTTTTGTTGGCCGGCAATGTCGAGAGAAACATTCTGCCATCCATTCTCATATACTTTGATCGACCACAGTTCCATACTTGCTTCTTCGTTTATATTCATCAGTTTGACATACAGTTCCGAGTTCTTCCCTTTGTTGGTGCCATTCATAAAGTAAAGAAAACGTAAACATGATAAATCGGTTGGCTTCATTAGAGCGCTGATCATTTTATTTTTCGTCCTTGTTTTTATCGATGAAAAATCGGAATAAATATACTTTCCAAATGGATTTTCAGCATCAACTGGAGGAGTGAATCCTGGTATTGAACTTGCATCATTTATTCTTCCATATCCATGCAAAAGAGTTTCATTCGAGGAGTCGATCGTAAAATCACAAGTGTTTTGATTGAAGCTACATTTTGTTGTAATCGAGCTACATTCGCCTGCTTTTAGCTGAACATCATCAATGGCAATATTTGAATTTTCAGTTGTATGTTTGCTGCTTTCGAAAACAATTTTAAACGGTTTCAAAGAGCCCACGTTAATTTGTGTGTATTGCCAATGTTCAATTCTGTCAGTTTGTTTTGTGAAAGTTGACCAGACTCGTTTCCTGTTGCTTATGTTGTAAGCATCCTGAATGAACACTGAAATGCTATCTCTTCTTTTATCGGGGCGAAAGTACCAAAAAGACAGACAGTGAACTCCAAATGATTGGTCATGAATTGGACTCTCTATTCTTGCTAACTGGGTTTCAGATATAGAACTAGGCGTTGTTGTGTATAGATATTTTCCATGATTCGTGTTTGTTGTGTGGTCATAATTTACCAAATTATTTTCGCTCTCTGAAAAATCTCTAAGATTCCAATAATAGTCTTGAAGAGTCTCGTCCTCAGGAAGCCTCCAAGAGCATGAGCCACCCTCAAAATCACAAAACCCTTCATATGGACAACTTTCAGATTCAATTTGAATTTCATCAAGTGCCACAAATAAAGAATGGGCTACGAAAAGGAGTCTGAATTCAAATTTTTTGGCTTCTATTGTTAGTCGCAATTTGCGCCATGTATCCGAATTCGACCATTTCTGTTGCCAAATTAATGTCTTTGATTGTCTTTTCTCTGACATTAAATAAAGTTCGATAGGTCTTTGATTTGAAGCAAACATATAATAAACCATGGTTAAGCAAATTTGTTTCGATGGTGATCTAATCTTCTGAGAACTGATGATGGCTTCTTCATTTTTATCTAAGTCCATAACTTTCGCAAACTTGTCTATCAAAAGATCTTATTTGAGCAGAAATTAGTTTTAAGTGCTTTACCATTTGAATTAGACGCAAACAACGGACCATTGATTGTGAGACTTGAATTATCTCCGCTAATAAAATGCCATGTGCCGCTTTGAATTGTCCATTCACATTTTTTCCCATCGAAGGTGCATTCGGAAATTTCTTTAAAAACCGAAAGTAGATAAATTTTTCAAAATTTAACAAAAAAGCAAAGCAAATTTCTCAAAATGCAGCGTAAATGAATTAAAAAACAAACTTTTTAAAATTCAAATTAGTTTGAAAGTACGAATTCAGAGTGAAAAACTTACTTTCTCCGAAGCATAGCTGCTTCCCAAGAAACAAGAGAAAATACGCAAATATGAGAAACCTCATAGCTCAATTGCGAAGTACATTAAGCTATGAAAGTTCGCATCGCACTAACGCATGTAAAAATAGAGAGGCGTTTTTGTATTATTTTATTCAATATTTGTGATAATTGAAGAACAATTGTTGGTATCTATCAAATCGAAATTATCAAAGGAAAAGAGGTTTGATAAAAAAATTTGTCATATTTGCTGCTTATTTGTTTGGAAATAAAAATTTTGGTTTTTGACTTAGGTCAAGAACAAAAAATCTAAAACTAGTAAAATTATGACAATTTAATTTATTTTCGTTCAAAGTGGAAAGTCTGTATACGATTAATCTATTTATGAAAGTGAGTTTAAAAATGATTTCTAAAGCAATTTAAAAAATTTAATGCATCGTAAAAAATTTTCTGTGCAAATTTTGTCATATTTTATTTAAAATGACTTCAATTCTTTATAAATTCACTCTTTTTCGCTTCAAATAATTTAAATTAAACGATTAAAGTCCGGAGAAATATTGTAGATAGCTTTACGATTTTTGAACAATGGATAGAAAATTTCAACTTTTTTGCTTCATATCTCTACCACATTTTATTTAAAACAATTGAAAAATTTGCTATTGTTCTGAGCTTATTCAGCCTGATGAAGAATTAACATGCTTTTGTGCTTTACAAAATTTTTACAAATGTTGATAAGTTTATCTTGCATTGCGTAGGTAGCATCTTGTGATTATCCAAAACCATAGTTTTTCTAATACATTTAACGTGAATTTGTTTAAAAACAATTGAAAATCAATATTTTTATGTAATATAATCACCTAATGCTAGAGAAATTTCTATATTAAACTATCTTAAGATTATTTTTAAAAGATGATTCTCAATGAGAGAGCGAGAATTTCTATTGAAGATCAAATGTTGCCTCTCAAATTGAATCGAAGTGATTTTTAAAAAATCAAATAATGATAATAAAAAACATATGGCAACTAAGTGAAAAATTAGACCAGAAGGCACATTTTAAAATTAGTAAAAAGTAAATTTTAGACTAACTTGATAGAAGTGCTTTTGGAAATAATCTTTATTCTTTATTCTTTTTTTTTTTTTTGCATTTATGATAAACGGGATAGAGTAGAGACTTTGATAAATTTCATTTTTATTTGTTTTGCTTCCCACGCTTAAATCTCATTTTGTTATCCGAAAGAACGATTTCAGTTTAATTTGGCTTCAAGCAGCGAATAAGATATAAGTATTTGTGTACTACTCTTGAAACAGAAAATAAAAATTCAACGAGAGATATGCTTTTCATTTTTTCCGAGCGTAGTGCAAATAACAATTGTAAGAAAAAAAATAAAATATAATTTGAACTTCAATTCTAAGATAGCCAACATAAGTCAGCATTAGTAGTTCTGTAAACATAAAATTTTTATTGAACAGTTTTAAATTTTGTGTGTTCAATGAGCTTTTATTTCATAAAATTTTATTTTTGTTAATACTTTTATCATTTTTTTTCAGACTAGAAATCACAATATTGTACTTTTGAATTGACATAAAAATTAATAAATTCAATTGAATAAATTTATTATAAAAAGTTTTATCTAACCACAATTCACATGCGAGATATACGCTTAATAATAAGTTTATTCAGTTTTAAATAAGTTTTTGACTATTTTTTAGTTTCATTTTTTGTTTTTTGATTGCATTTTCAAAATTATTTTTCCTTTTCAAAATGTTAAATAACCATTTACAAGATTCGAATAGAAAATGAACCATAAATCATTTTTAAATTTGCTTTGATGCATGATTAAAGTGTGTTTGAGGTATTTAAAATGCTTTAATTCGCTATGTTTTGATGCATGAAACATTAGGATAAGTTCTAGGGTATTCTTGCTTCAAAGCAGAGCAAAAATATTACAATCTCGTGAAGAAATTATTCAACAATGAGATTCGTTGAACTCAACCATATTGTGACTATTCAATTCTAATTATTATGATATCATAAAATCAAAATGGCCTTAAATTTCACCTTGGCTATAATTGCAATTTGTTTAATTGCTTTAGCTGTTTTGATTATTATTATATTCGCTATGATTCGAAATTCGAGTGAAAAGAAAATGATGAAAATCCTAAATGAAGAGCGAAAACAGCTCGAAGAAGAGAAGAAAAAAGATGATTTCGCTGATCTTCTCGATCCTGATTACTATCTCGATCACTTTAGTCGAAGTGATGATGAAAGTGAAGATGAAATGGATGATTTAATCAAACAAAGACAGAAACTGCTATCAATCACAAAAAGTATAAAGAAAGAGTTTGCGGAAAATGATCTCACATTCAATAGTAATTCTGGTAATGCGAATGAAACCGCAAATAAATTCGAATCGAAAAGCAAAATTCAAAACTTCGAAAATAAAACAGAAGCTAAAGTAAGAACTGAAACTGAATATTCAAATGAAGATGAAATGAAGCAAGAAAAGAGAGACGAATGCAAAATACCAACTGAGAATAATAGTGAAAAAATGGTTCAAACAAATTCAAAAATGAATGTGCTTTGAAGACACAAATAATAATGAGTCAAACTTTATGTAGAATAGTTTTTATAAACTTAATGAGCAGCATTAACTTAAATGACTAAGACAAGAAAATCTTTTATAAAAAATATTTATGGACACAAACAACCGCTAAATGCTTAAAAATTTCTTTTATAAATGTCTTAAATGTTTTATTTGTCTGTTGACAATAAATAGGAATTCAATGAAACTTTTGTAATCTTGTGAACGTTAAATCCATCGACTTTTTTTGCTTACTACAACAGTAATTTTTCTCTTATCAGGAATGGTCGTCAAACGGGTTTCAAAACTTTCAACTTTGGACTGTGCTGAAGTGTATATGCTGCGTTTGCCTAGGTCTTTAAAATAATGTCTTTATTAATTTTAACCGTTTAATGCGAGGGATGCCATTCCGATCAAACAGTAAAAATAATATTAGAAGCTGCCTTGCATCTAACACATTTTGCTTCCACTTTCTGGTCTGCATTTCGAAGTAAGGATACAGTTATAGTACACTTTCTCTCGTTTTATATTCTGATCATGTTATCTAGCCGAAATTGCTAAATCTTAGAGAAAAAATAAAAATTTTAAACACTTTACCACTAAAGCTTTTCTATATTAATATGAAGATGTAAGTTAGTTGCAGTGATTAGTTATTAAAAGAGTTTTAAATTTATATTTTGATAGGTTCAGAAGTTTTAAACAAAAAGTAACCATATCCACACTTTCCATAAAAAATGGTTTTTGTTTGCTATTAATTCACTTTACTTCGCTAACAGCAAACTAACCAATCATAATTAAATGAATGTTGAAGAATTACCAAAACAAAAACAAAGTGAAAAATACTCAATTCGGATTTAATTCCGCTGTTGCTTCCTCCATCTTTCGAAATGATTTGTTTTGTAGCTTGACATCCGATATTCAGCATTTCTTCTTTGATCAAATGACATGGGAGAACATAAAACTTCAAGCTTATTGAGTTCTCTTTAACATGTTGTTTAATAGAATATGGACATTTCTGAAATGATGGACTAAGTTAAAAAAGCACGATGTAAAGTTAAATTTAAATTTTTTCATTTGACAAATGTTTAGGAAAGTGATTAAAAATAAATTTAAAATAAACATAGTTATGCAGAATGAAATGCATAATTAGGATATGTAGTAATACTCTTTTAACTATACTAAAGTTCATTAGGTAGTATTTAAAGGTTTGCATTTGAAATACCTTTTCATTAACGAATACCCAATTTAAACGGACCTCAGGATTTGGATGCGAGCAAAATAGTTCAACTTTCTCACCAAGTTTGTACATGTCTTTGTGGCCATGAATCATTGGCTTCATTTCAGCTCTTGAGATTGCAATTTTCGCATCTGCATCTTTGAAAAATGATTTAACCACTTGAATCAATGAAAAAATCACACCTCGGTAAATCGCAGACTTGCATTTCACTCGTATTTTGCCATTTTGAATGTGATTTGCTTGAATTTGAAATATCAGAGTAGCTGAGCTTTTATTTTTTCTCAGTATAAAATGCTCCAAAACTTGCTTCCCGTTGATGAACCAAAGAAGCTGAGACGCAGGTTTCGTTTCAGATGCCATACAAGTCATATTTACCAAATCTCCAATTTTATGCGATTTTTTTCGATTTGTAATAATTGGTTTATGTTTTGCTGGAACTGTTTTTAGTAATCACTGTTATAAATGTTGAAATACCATCTAAGCTCAAACAAATTTAACAAGATAAATTCTTCTTTCTCACTAAATCTCAAAAGAAGTTTTTAAATATAAAACTAAACAATTTTTAATAAAAATTTTTGGTTAAAATCAGAGTAATTTATAAATTACTTTAAACAAATTTTAAATTCGAACAATAAAATTTTTCAAGCTTACCAACTACAAACATGAACGATTGCAGAGCTTCTGTTTGAAATGACTTATCTGCGGAAACTTCACATCTGTAGATGCCTTCTGAGCTTATTGATATGTTTTTCAGATAAATTCTTTTGCCATTTTTGCTTCTTTCTAAATCAATGGAAACTTGCGGCAGTGCATAGTAGCGTAATGGGTCGCTTTCTTGAGGTAAATAAGCAAGAAATTCGTTGCCGTTAAAAAACCATTTTAAAGAATAAAGACGGTCGTTCTCAGTGTCATAATTACAAGATAAAATTGCACTTTTGCCAACAAACACAAATTCAGGTATCGACACGCTAACTAAACGAATCTCATTTGATTTCTTCACTTGTAAAGAAAATTATTTTCAAAAATTATAATTACTAATTTTGATCTCTTTAATTTATAGAAAATTAATTAACGAAAAAAAATATTCAAAGCTAAACAAATTAGAATTTACCTGAAATAAAGAATAAAATTAGCCCGAAAAACATTTTAACAACTGTTTTATTCATTTGTGATTTCAAGAAATTGTGAATGTGAAGTAAAACCTTTTTATTGATTTTGCTCAAAAGCAACGAAATGCATTTTCAAAATTAATCCTAAATACATTCTGCTCCCGTGTGACAAGGCGTAAACTTCCATTTAAATATTTATCTTGACATATTTATGCATAATTTATTTCGACTTTACACATTGCAGCACAAAATTACATAATTCTTTGCCATTTAATCATCCTCAAAAATGCCAACATGCTTGTTGTTGTAAAAATCACTTATACGAATTAACATAGTTTACATTCATTACTTGACCAAATTTAATCCAGCAAAAAAACTTCCTCTTTTCAACCTTATATTATCATTTTCAAAGTCTTTATTTATTTATTTACATTTTATTTATTCAGGATAACTAATAAGACAAAATATCTACTCTTCCTTAGGTTCCTGACAAAATATTTTGAATTACAATTTCAGAATAAAAAAGTAAATGACCCTTTTACAAATGCAATAGTGATAAGAACATTAAATCATTGCCTGCTTCATTTTGAGAATGTCGCCAAATGTAGATCGAAACGTAAAATCAAAAACTTAAAATGCCATAGTTTGATTTAGAATATTTCATGTTCGAATCCTAATGACTGCCATTCTAAGCTTGACAATCACCAACTATGTACTTTGTTTTCGGGCATTTTTTCTCTATGATTTTCTTGAGTGTCTTTTGTACTTTGATTTGTATCGTTGAATGTACTTGCTTAAAATATAATTAGAATATAAACAACGAAGAAATGACCACAAAAAACGAGAGCCAAATATTTGTTCTTTTTACTACGTTCACGCGCCGAACAGCAATCTTAAAATAATCTTAAAATAAAACTGAAAAACGTTTGATTTTTTAATACAAAATTCGTTAAAAAAATAGCAACAAAATATAAAGAGGGATGGAGGCGTAAAAGTGAATATATTTTGCTGTCTACACTTGCACAAAATTAAAAGCGAGTGTGTAGATGAGATAATACAGTTGATCAAAATTTAGAAAATAAATAAAAACAGGAATGAAATATTAAAGCATTATAAAGAGTAGATTAACAAAAATACTTTATATCCCTAGACTATGTTATGGCATTAAAATACGATTTCATGTCAGATTTTGTTATATCTCGAGATTTAGTGCCAAGGCAAGTTTTTGTGGAATGGTTGCCAGTGCTTTTTATTTTTCAACAAATTGTACTCAACTCGAAGTATTGTGCCATCGAATATAATTTGGTAAGTTTAGGCGAGTTCAAGAATTTTTTTGTCATTTTACCATCATAATAATAAAACTATAACTAATCATTATTATGTTTTCAAATAAGATAAGGATTTTTGAGAACAGATCATTTTAAATCATCAATGTTTGCCGTTTGTACACTCGTAGCCATATTAATATGTCATCTTTTCAATTTAAAACTTGAAATTTCAATGAATAAGATAACTTAATTTTGAAGTCATGAGTATATTATTTTAAACTCACAATCAAACGCAAAGCCGTCACTGAAAAATGCAAATGATTGAATTTTTCCCTTTTATTAGTATAATACTTGCCCAAACTAGGCTTGAACAAAAATTAACTTAAAAGATTTTTAAGTTAAAGAGTTGTGATAAAAAAGCTTCAAAAGAACGATAAATTTGTCTTGTTTGATGTATACTTTTTCAAATGTTGCAAAGTGGGGGCAATTTCTGAAAAACCCCATATATTTACTCTTATTTAAAAATTTTGTCCTCTTTTTAAAACTTTTTTGCTTATCTTCAAATAAATTTTAAATTTTTTCAAATCTTTTTCCTTGATTTGATGTGCATTCAAGTGCTCTTTGAACTAAACACAAAATGAATTAACTACCCAGTCATCGTGGATACAAGCAAAGTTTTCATTTTTTATTTGAAAATAAAAATTGATTGTTTTCGAACTCAATGGTTTATTGATATTAGTTTTCCCATAGGATGGACAAATTTTTTAGAGCATCTTACATTTTTATCAATAATTTTTGTGTCGAAAAATACTTTTTGACAAAAAACATGAATTATGAGAAAGTGAAAGTGAAGGCTAAGTTTGCGACCGAGCTCATCTTGAAATGATCACTTCTGCACGCAAGAGACCGCAATAATACTTTGTGCAAGTTCAGTTTAGACATGTTTTATTTTAGAAACTCTGAACTAAAATTGCTGTTTTCTTAATCTTAACATTCTCTTTTTTCATTTTTCAACCACTTGATAACTTTGAATAAACAGATTTGTGTTGATCAAACTTTTCTTGTTTAACCTCTCACTTCTCTTCACCTTTTTCCAATTCCTAAATTCCTTAATCCTTTTAAATCATCATTCATTTTTAATCTAAATTTTGTTTTTGAAATATGTGCAGAAATGCTTTAAATGAATAAAATATGTTGTTATGTTTAAAATGGTAAATTTTTAAATTCTTTTTTTTTAAATTTTCTGTTAACAATTCCCGAATTTAAATACTTATAAAAAGACCCCAAATTTTGAATAAGTGATCTACAAAGATAATGTTTTCCAAAAAGAACACGCAAAACTTTTTCGAAAATTTTGTCAGAAGTGGGATTCGAACCCACGCCCACATTCGTGGACCAGAACGCTCAGAGTGCGCATTGAGTGTCAATGCAAGCTTTCGCTTGAGTCTGGCGCCTTAGACCACTCGGCCATCCTGACAACTTGAAAAGTAAAAGTGAAAATTTAGTTCTGCTACCTTAATTAAATTTCCTCATGACAACTTGTTTCATTTTGCTTTCCAAGTTTTCTTTCATGAATTGAAAATTATTTTCAATCACTAACGCAACTAAATTGTCGTCATAATAAGCATCAACAGAGATTTCCCCATATCATTGTTACTATTGTCATTTTAGATATCGATTCTGTATTAATATGCGTGCATTGAGAAATAAATGAGAAGTTAACAAAAGACATAAACGTAAACGTGAATATCTGCTTTGTTTCAGAGACTAGAGTCGAGTTAAGGCAGTCACTGACTAGACTATGTATTTAGTGTGTATTGTATTATGTGGATTTGTGTTAATGTGTAATTAATTGTTCCGCTCGTGAATGGCTGCAACCACTTTTTCCTCTAATGGAATTTTCATAATTTCTTTGAAATTTAAACTACATCAGCACCAAAATTTGCCTTTATCAACGTGAGCGTTTTTAATCATCTCAGGAATAAATTTTAGTAATCATTTTTCGATCAAAAATAGTTAAACGATGGCAATTAAATTTTTTATTTCTCTTATTGTTTGACTTCTTATCTCTCATATAATCATAGAATTCGAATTGAAAAGTTTTCAAAATTTTGTTCACTTCATTCAAGAAAATTGCTTTTTACCCTACTGCTATGTGGAAAGGTGTTTGCATGGAAATTTGGTTCTGATGAAATGAGAATCGAATATGTGAAATCGTTCAATTGAGCTGATGTGATGACAGATAAATTAAATGAATTATAAAATAAGGGCAGTAATGCCTTAAAGTAAATAAAGATGTTTTGTGTGTTGTATTAAACTATTGTATGTGTATTGTACTACTCCCGACATAAAAGTATTCAACTTCGCAAATGAGGAATCAATATTGTTTATACTTTTTGTGTCGGGAGTAGTAGAGTGTACTATTGTTTGTGTATTAAACGCTCGATCGTGCAAAAAATGAGCAAGGCAATGAATGCGCAATAATTTTTGCTTCCACGAGATTTTTAACTTCAATTCGAATTCAAAGAATGATTTTAATCATAATTGCAATTATAATTCTTGTGTCTGTTTTTGGCACTATTTTTGCATTTCTTCTGGTTTGGCGACGCCGAAAGCCTCCAATGAAAATGCTTGAATCCTATAGCTCTAAAACGGTCTCACTTGAAGGTTCTGAACCCGCAACCACAGACGATATATCAGAGTCAACACAAAACGATTCATTAAATTTACAACGAGTTTACCATAAAAACAGAAAGGTTCCAGTTTCGCAGTCGAGAAAAAGCGAATCAACAAGTATCAGCGAAAGTATCGAAATAACGGAGTTGTCAAATTCCGATCCTTCTGAAAAAAATGCTACCGAAGCACAGCCAAAAGAACAAAAATTTTTACAAAAATCTTCAGAAAACGGTATTCATGCTGTAGATTCTCAAGAAGCAAGAAAAAAAAACAAACAGAGAATGTGAGCAAAGAAATAATTGTAATGAAAAGAAATCTGAGAATGAACAATGAGATAATGAATCTTTCTCGCTTTTGCAAGTTACGAAATCACAATCCTTGAAGTAGTTCAAGATTTGAATTTTGAAGAAATCACAAGTGAGCGATGAAAAAATTGAAATTTAGTTTTCATTCATTCATTCAAAAAAAAAATTTGCTCAATTTGGTAAAAATTAGTAAAAATTAATTTTTAATCGAAAAGGATGATGTTTGTGTTTTTAGGTCGAAACCAGAATTTGTCCCCTCATAAATGGTCAAAAGGTACACTATAAGAAGTGAATTGACCTGTAGAGCTCATTTTTGAAGGTTTTAAATGTCGGCAACCAACCGTTCTCGAGATACAGGCCAAAGTTTTAAAAAGTCAAAAATGAATTTTTTGGCCTAATCTCATTTAAATATTGTCCTCAATTTTCAACTGTATCTGAATAGAGGTGATTTAACCCACATAAACCATTTTCAGAAGTTTTAAGTGCTTGAAATGAATTTTTCCTGAGATGAAAACGAAATTCTAAAAATTAAAATTAAGAATTTTTTGCCATAGACTTAATGTTAAAGCATGGAAGCTAATAACTTCATTTACTTACAAAATTTACATTCTTGATGGGGGACCCTTAATACAAGCACGAAGTTCTAACTAACTATTTAACTTAATTGAAATCGGGATCTGAAATTAAGATGTAGAAAGGCTTTGAACGAAGGAAAGATAATATTTATTTTACTTGATTTACTTTTCAGTCGCAAATTTGGCGCATCAGTCGACTCAAAAGGAAACTTCTTTTTTGGCCAATCCCGATATCAATTAAGTTAGTATGTTAAACAAAATATCAACATATCAATCAACATAACATCTTTATTTATTTTAAGGCATTACCACCAGTATTTTATAATTAGAGAATTTTTAATTTTTAGTTTAACGAAAATATTTTCATTCGATTTTGTATAGCCGAAAATCGCATGACAGTTTGAGTTGATGTTGTGATTTCTTAAAAACATGAATGCCGGTGAAAATTTAATCTGCGATCAGCAACACTTTCGAACATTGATCACACGATTCATTGTTGCTTTCTCGTGCGTTAAACACAATAAGATTTTACAAAATGAGTTTAATCATAATAGCGATTGTATTGCTTGTCGGCTTTTTAAGCAGCCTTTTTGTGATATTTATAGTGCGACGATTTCGGAATTCCACAACGTCATTATTTTTTTCTAAAGAATCTAAAAAAGATTCTTCAAACTTTTTGAAGGCAAGAACATCGAGTGAGTTGCTAGAGTCAGCAGAAGATGGTTCTTTGAATTTATCGCGTATTCACAAAAATGAAAAAGGCGAATTGGATAACGTTGAAGAGTCTATCGAAATTGAAGAAATAATAAATCCTAAGGCTTCGGACAAAAGTTTGACCGAACCAATGTTAGATGAGAGAGAGAATCTCAGCTCAGAAAGCGGTGTATTCATAGATAGAAAGTTAGAGAATCAGAGTAGTTTAGAGAAAGAATCACAAGTTGAACAGTTAAGGGCAGATAACAGAGTTGACAAAGTGCTTTCTTCGCCGAAAATTATCAACCAGCAGAAAAGTGAAAGTAGCGAGAAAACATGTGAAAACAAATCGTCAGAAGAATCATCATCTTTATCGCTTTTCAACGCTCCAGAAGCAAAAAGTTTAGCACTTAATATAGTCAAGGACTCCAACTTCGAAGAAATGACGAGCGAAGGATGGAAGGAAATAAAAATTTAGTTTTAATTAAATATTTCAAATTTAATTTTAAAAATCCTTTCTCATTTCATTTAAATGTAGATTTTTGTTCAATGGAAAAAAGATTTGTTTGGCACATAAATAAATGAGTTTTGTTTCAATTGCCTTTTTCTTTATGAATATTCATAGGAAAAAGAATTTTTTTGGTTTTCATAAAATCACAAGTTGCTAGAAAATTATTCGTAATAATTTCGATTTTTTATTTAATTCTTACTGTCTTGATCTCACACAATAGTGCGAATATTCAAAAAGTTTGTTAAAACACAAATGGTAAAATGTTAATCAAATGTTTTGTTAGTTATGAGTAGATTTGGCAAGATACAATTTTTTTGTATCATACATCGTTGTATTATACTGTATTAAACATGGTACAATGATACAACTTTATAATAAAATTTGGGCTTTCACATTTGTATTTTTCTCAGCGCCATCTACTAAGTGAGTTTTTGTCAAAATTTATTTTAAAATTTTAAATAAAACAAATTTTAAATAATGTAGATTTTCAGAAATTTTAAACCCGAGTTAATTTTGGTGATATTTTAACAATTCAAATGGTAAGATTAAACATTTTCCGAAGAAAAATCTACCTTAACTCAGCAGAATAGGATAATGTGTGTTTAAATTTTTCATTTGTTCTATTGCTTCTGTAGAGAAAAATTTTTCAAATCAATTAAGAATTCATTCTAAACTTACAAGTTCGAAAGAGCTTTTCACAATTGCATGTTAAAAATTTGCTTTCTATCCAATTTAATCGAAAACTTTCAGCGGAAGGCAAAACAAATCGTTGATCACATGACATCAAGTTGAGGTAAAACAATAGTGACGTTAGAAAAAGTATAATTTTTGCGTCTGGTGCAATTAAATATGAATCAAAGTAACAAATTTGATATGAATAAGACTCTTCAATTAGTGAAGAATCAAGCGCTGAAATCGATTAGAGCAATAACCTGCAACTTTTGAGCTTAAAATAAAAAATACACAAAAACACAGAATAATCTATAATAAATGTATTATACAATGGCTCATTAAAATATTTGTATTTTCCAACTCTAATTTTAAGGCAAAATCCGAAGAAATAAGAAATAATCATCTGAGACTGTCTTTTTTATTCATTTTTAAGAACTTTTTTAGTTGGTAATTAGAATTGATTTAAAATTAAGCAAATAAGAGAATGCAAAGCTCTTGTAAATAGTAAAAATAAACTTTTCTGACCAGAAATTCGAGAAAAATTCACAATTAAATCAATAGATTGACTTCCTTAATTTTGAATAACAAAATATAAACAGACAAAAATATATCACTTCCTACCACTTCTATCTTAAATGGTTTTTAGCTTAAAATCCATGTCAATTTATGAAGGAGAATAATAACTTTTTTATTAATTCATTGATATTACATTCTTTGTTTTTAATGTAAAAAATATTTTGATATTCGTTTAACGACAAATATTCTTAGTTTTCTGATAACTTAATGATCTACTCTGATTACAAAAAAAAGTTCCTCTTATAGTTGCACCACAAGTATTCAGAGTATAAAAAATTTATATTTTAATTTTATATTTTATGTTTGCTTGATAGCTTAAAGTTGTCAGTAAAGTTCATTATTGATCAAATCAGAGTGATTGAATGATTGAATGTCAGAGTAGACCGGCCAAAAACTTTGCTTTCTTTTCTATGAATATATTCAAACAATTTTTGACCATATCCTAAAGATAAAAAGAAAATAATTTTGTTTTCCTTTAATCAAATGCTCGAATTGTTTCTCTCTAAACATTATTACAAAAATAATTTATAAATAAAATATATAAATTGTCCAAAATCTTAGCGGTAAAACGCTTGTAAATTTAATTGTTCGTACTCTTGGCAGTACTTACAAACGCTGAATTGCAAAAATTAGTTTTGATTAGTTGATTCAAAATTGATTAGTTGATAGTTGATTAGTTGCTAATTAGTTGATAGTAATTGATTAGTATTATTCAAATCTTTACATTTTTTTCAAAATTATATTCACAAACTTTTTAATGTTTCAATAAACTTTTCAGGGTTTCATACTTCATATATGTATATATATATTCAAACTTAAATCAGTTATCGAAACACATTTTTCATGAAAAATATGAATTTTTTTATATAACTAGCAAAAACCGCAAATTTAAATTTTCAATTTAATTTTTGAAAACTTTCAGAGAAATAAAGTGTAATTAAGAGTGAATTTTGCACTCACCTTTGCCTGAATATGAAAATTCGCATTTAAACTAGCTAATAGCTTTAGATATCGCTTGCACCATCCTAAGCATATTAAACGAGCTGCCATATCAAAAAATTCCACTTCCTTTTCCAAATGTTGTAAGCAATCTCTTGCATCGATGTCATGATTTGATTTATTCCATTCAAGTAAATATTCAGTCAAAAAATGCTTGTGATCGATGTGATCGTTTTCATTTTTCAATAACTGAAAAATCATCAAATCACCGTCTCTTTTGAATGAAAAGTTCCTGATCAATAAATAATGAGCGATGTCAAAAGCTCGATAATTGTAACCGCTCAATTCAAAATCAATGAACATTGTCTTTTCGTCATCGTTTTGATAATTTTCAGGCAAAATAATATTATTTAAATTCAAATCGTTGTGCGAAAAAACAATTTTCGAATTTGCTTTTTCACAAATCGATAAAAACCAATTTAATTCATTCAAAATGGAAAAGTCCTTAATTTGTGTAAACATTTTTCGATCTTCTTCTGACGCAAACGATTTCGGTGTATCGATACCATCGTCAGATTTCGAAAAAAAATTCGACATGAAAGAGAGAAATCGTGGCTTCTTTGAAACAGGCATATTCAATGAGTGTAAACGTGCCAGCTTTTTTGCAATTACGGCGTTCATTTCGGGGTTCATTACTTCTTCCGTTGTTGCAGCTTTATTCTGAAAAAGCAAATACTTTACGTTAAGCTTTTCTCGTTTAGGCAGAATTTCTAAACAGAGGAATTTTTATGAATTGATGTGTAAATAACAGAGAAAGGAAGTTAAGCCACAAAGAGCACTCGATAATTGTTATTTATATTTAATTAACAAATTATTTTTATGCTGTGATCTTTGAATTAAGTTAAAAAATAACAATCTATGATGATTTGTTGATTTAAGCGCTAACAACATACAACAAAATATGCCTCATAGGAGGTGGAAGTGTGCTCATGAAAACGGTCGGATTAACGAAAATTTTAAAAATAAGAATAGAATAAAATTGAAATCAATCATTGGATTTTAAACTAGTTGGAAAAACTAGGAAGATTTAATAAAATTTTTGTTAAATAAGATGAGTAAATAAAGTTGTGAAGAAAATATTACTGCGAGCGCAAGGTTTTTAAAATTTTAAGAATATTTTAGAGAATCGGTTTTGATAATTTAACTTGTTTAAATATTTGCTTAAAAAACTTTTAAGAGACAGAGTAAATGCACCGAAATTATTAAGTTTTACAGGTACCACTTAGTTTAAATTTGTTTTTACTTTGACCGAGAACCATTTTCATCTTCTACTCTCACTGGAGTCATATGACAATATTTCGGCTGAACACATCGAATACTTGTAAATGCCACTGACTACCTTGTGTAACTCTTTTTTTCGATAAAAAAGTTTTGCCATATCTTTGAAAACAAGACAGTTAATGAAAAAAGTTTTTTCGATACAAAATTTTGAGGGTTAGCGAATTGGGAAGCAAACGTTAGGGTTTAAAATTTTGACCCTTGATTTGTACATCGATTAATGTGCAGAGAAAAATGAGAAATACCGGGATGAATTGTTCGGCTCTTCCACCATCAAATATTGCCAATAATTTTGGAGCTAAACCCAATGAACATAATCTTTCAATAATTACAGCCTCTGCGGCTTCTCCATTTATCTTCACATTCGTTCGCTCGCCCATATAAGTGTGTCCGTAAAGATGGATGATAACTTCTTCATGCAGACCTTCATCTTCTCTTGCGAACCAACAATGAAATGTTTTATTAGCAAAACCAGTGCTGAAAAATAATTTGTTTTAAGAACAAAATTATAAATTATAAAAAATCATATTCAAATAAATTATAAGTCAAACCTGCAGTCAATCGGAGAAATTGGAAATCAGTTATAAATTCGAAAAATGAAAACGATTTGAATGAAATGCTTTGATTGATAGCATTGGACTTAACGCATCGATAACTTTATAAAGCATAAGTTCAATTTTAAAAATAATTCGATTAAGTAAAATTTACTTGAATACTTTGTTTTCATTAATTTGTATGATTTTAAAATAAATCAATTCAATTTCAAAACATTCGATTATGGAACTTACTTCATTTCTTTAAATCCAAATTCTTCGGGTTGCAAAAATTTCCAATGACCAGAGAGATAGTCAGAACAGATTTTAGCGCAAACACACTTGTAATTCAATAAATCATCCTGTTGTGAACTCATCTTTCTAGACAAATGTCAGCTTTAATCTTCTCTAGCTTATTGTAAATTCTACTATTTTGGCTTATAAACTACATAAATGGTAATTTCGAAGTGAATGATAAGATAATGTCTTGTCAATTAGTTCAGATTTGAAGGCACAAACAATAAAGCACTAAAACAATAATTTAGTAAAATTTTATTTTATTTGATCTTGTTACTTTTCAGCTTTTTATCGTATATAGTAAAACACTTGATCTTAAGAATTGAGCTTTGATTTTGTTCATTTTTGTTGATAATCTATTTTGAAATTAGACGTTTTTGTTTTGTTTGTTTTTTTCGTATGATACCCGCTTTTGTCCGGCAGTGCGCAGTATTTCTGAAAATATATTAAGTGTTTGGGCGACATATATAAATTCGCAACGAGTTTCAGTAACTTCAGTAAACGAACAAAGTCCATGACCCTCAATTCTTAATATCCAAGTTTTTTAAATTTTTTAAACAATTAAGAAAAAATTATTTTACTCTTTATCTTATTTAACTAATGCAAATGGGAAATTTTTTTTGTTTTTTTTTGTTTAAAATGAGATCTTTTAAATAAATCTTTATAAAAATGAAAGGAAAATAAGAAATAAAAATGAAATGAAATAATTATAAAAAAAAGTAACGATAAAATCTAAGTAATTAAGTAAAATTGTCTTGAAAAGTCAAAGGTTCTTTATTTATTGCCATAAAACAATTAGGCTGTCATATATACGTACAAAATTTATATAGTCTTATGTTTATTATTAAACAACTAATGAAAGTTTTCATAATTCCATGTTAGATAATTTTACGTAATGTGAAATGTATGAAACGACATTAATCACGTGTTTCAGTAATAAACGCAAACTTTTTTATATTTTAAAAATAATGCTTAATTTATATTTTATGAAAAAATGATTTTATTGAATTTTTATTTTAAAGAAAAGCATAATTTTTAATTAATGAAGGCAATCGTAAATTCTATATTAAATGTCAAATGGTTTAAAAACTAAGCAACGATTAAAAAATGAGTTGCTCTTCAAAATCAAGCAGCAGCTAGCAAATAAAAAAGTAAGATAATAATTAAAATAGCACAAATAATAAATCGTTTATTTAGTTTCACAGTGTGAATTTCATAAAAATCAAGATTTCAACATAATTTCAAAAATTATGAAACCAGGCAAACTTTATGTGCACTTCAAATGGTGACAAAAATTGAATATTACTTTATCAAATTATCAAAACTTATCAAGCTCTATTCAAACGAAACAACAGAGAATCTCAAAAATTTTATAGTCGAAGTGTTTATTTAAATTGTTCTCTTAGGCTTCATTAGATTCTTTTTGCTTTTAGCGCTATTTTTTCTTATTAAGAGTACAAAATTTGCGATGGTGAAAATTTTCAAATATTACTCATTTAACATAAAAAAATTACTTTTTGATATAAAAATAAACACAATTCCTCGGCTATAAAACAAGCGAATAAGCCATTTTACCTTCTTTTCGGTGTACTTCACCAAAGTTTTGTAATGCCAGCCACACAAGCTAAAAATTAAGTAATACGAGCGAAGTAAACACGACTCGTTAGTGTAAAGCCTAATATTAATTTTTTAATTGAATCAAAAACGCACTCTTTTAACGCTTTCTGATCAACATTAAAAAACATTTTCACTCACTTAACACTAAGTTTATACAGCTGTGTGAAAAAGCGTAATTAGTAGAAAGTCCCCATTTGAAGTGAAGTGTTTCGAAATCGAAAAATTCATTCGAAAAATGAGCGCTTTGATTTCGCTGTTTTTTCGCTTTTTTAGACGTTTTAAAATAGACTCTCAAAAAGCGTGCACTTCAAATGGTGGCGAACGCGTGTTTTTCAACGATTTGACTGTAAGCAAGTACAAGGCGTTAATCAAAAGTGAAGAGGACAGGCGTCTCGTTGAGTCCGTCCTAATCGACTACGAAAAAGTGTTGCAAATGACGGGAGAAGTTACCTCCACTTTGACGGAAAATCAAATGGTGAAAGCTATGAGTTGTTCAACTTTCAAGTCGCGAAAACGTTTTTTTCGCCTTCAATTTGAAAAAGAAATCAAGGAGCTTTCAAACGAGAGACGAAAAGAACTTCGCGCGCTCAGATTGAATAAAAACTACAGTGCCAATACTCTGCAGCCATCAGTTGGGATTAAATTTGACGAAAAAACGGGTACACCTGTCTATGGGCTTTGGAAAAATTCGCTATTTATCAGATTGCCGAATAAAACGCTGAATGCATCTTTTAAATTTAAATTTTTCAACTCTACGTTTTTCGGACAGAATCTTGTTTTTGATTTGAGTTATGAGCATTTGATGAAAGAACACGAATATAAATGTATCTGTTTGGAACTGAATCAAGTTTACCATATTAACAAACACCTAAAAAACCCATATAATTTATGGTTTTGTAACTACAAATGCGGAAGCTCAATGCATTCGCTTATAAAATTTTTACACCCAAACATTGATGAATCGTTTATTAATTTTCATGAAGATTCCTATTTAAAATTTTTCCCTAAACAAAATCTCGTGTATTTAACACCCGATGCTAGCACTCCGCTCATGACTTACGATCACGATGCTGTTTATATTGTAGGTGCATTTGCGGATACCGTCTATCAGAAAGGAGTTTCTCTCTCAAAAGCTGAGAAAGATGGAATTAAATTAGCACGATTACCTATTAATGAGTATTGTCCTCTATATGGGACAAAAAACGTGCTTACCGTGCCTCAAATGATGCTGATTTTGAAAACCGCGAAGGAAACAAGCAGCGATTGGCGAGAAGCATTTAAATATATTCCAAAACGAAGAATTAAAAAAGAAGAAATAAATACGCGTAATTATGAGACCAGTGAAGAAGGCGATGATTGTGAAAATAGCGACCTTTGCAATAAAGCATCCGTTTAACAAATTAAAGTGAGGCTCTTTCGAAACTTACCTGACCTTTAAGAAAATCAATACCTCATTTTTTGTCACGTTTTATTGCCTTTAAATGAACTCAATGGTGAAGAATACAATAAGGGCAATTAAATCGATTTCTGGTCAAGGTTTTCAACAAACGTTGCTTTTTCGCCGAGCACAATATTTACATTCGCGGACAACTTAAAAAAAAAAGCAGCAAGGTTTTGAAAGCCTTGATTTTCGATTGCTGACAAGTTATTAGTGACAGTTATGATAAAAGACCGGTTACGATTTTGTTCTTCGACAAAGATGTAAAATTAGCTCAGTTGCATCATGCTTGTTTTGTTCTCGCCATCGTTTTTTGTAGACAAATTAACTTGAATTTTTTTTTTTTTTTGTTAGAAACAAAGCGCAACGCTATTTTGATTTCTTCTTCCTACTTATAAATTTCACTGAATTTGTTATCATTCGAATTCAAGAAATAAGCTCTCTAGACGAATTATTACCAACAGACAGCATAAAAATTATATGCTGTCTGGTGGTAATAATTAAGTGAGTTCAGTGTCTTAACCTTTGCTGATGTTGTAAATATAAGAAAAAGAAGAAGAATGGTTTTTATTGTGAAAATTTGAAGTCAGATGATTTGTTATTGAAAATAACAGAAAGCTTCTGATAAAGAAGGATTTATTAATGAGATTTGCTCATTTTTGTTTGCGTAATGCATTTGACTGCGAACGAAAAGAAAGAGAGAGAGAAACGAATACAAGCGTTCATTTTCGTATAGAGTGAAAGCAAACGTGCGTTGCAACATATTTTTTACACTGGGCTCTGATGAATAGAAGCACCCCTCAAACACGTGTATATGTTTGACAGGCGAAATAAACCATTGACTGCTTTGGTTCAATTCTTGTATTCGTTTAATGCATTCGTTCGCAGTACCCTTTTCCTGAATAACAACAATCGCTGTTTTCTTCTCAAACCTTTCCTAGTTTTTCGAGTCTTTTGTCGCTGCAAATTATGTTGAATTCAGCGCAATTGTTAAACTCACTATGAGTAAATCAAGTGTAAACTGTAACTAAAACTAGAAAAGTTCTGTGAGAGTTAAGAGTTTAGAGATCGCGCGCTGGTGACAGGTATGGGAACGAAGCACGATCACACTTAATGCTCATTAATGAGTTCAATAAAGTAGTCGTTTTTTGGGTGCAAATGACGACGATTGACGCCACTCGTAATGGATATTAATATAATGTGCTTTGGAAATATTCTGTTTCTCGGAACTCATAGAACTCATTAATCAGCGGAAAGCCGCTCATCTCTTCTGCAGCAAAGGATATTTTGCTTTCTTGTCGAACATTTCCCGTCCGTGCAAATTTCCGTTTCTGTTTTCATTCTTGTCTTCGAATGCAGGCGATTCTCAATACTCATTAATGGCAAAGCGAGTGATTTCGGACACTTTCCGGCATTTATTGCAAGCCCTATACAATATAATGCCAATTACATTCTCTTTTAAAATATATTTTCGCTGTGATTTCACTTTTTTGCACTCGCTCGCCAAGAGTAACAAAGTGCGCCACTTGCTTCGACGCGTACAATGAGCTATTCGGAGGCATGGTGTTTGTATAATCCCGGCCATATTATTGCAAAGCCTCTCATCAAAAGTGACACTTATTGACAAGACACGTGCTAATTTTGTTCACTAAAACTCAGTCGTACGCATAACGCGCAAAATACTCTTTTTCGCTTACCGCGGTAAAAGCGAACGACCGAATCGATTCTCCACAGGAGTCCGCACAAGGCTAGCTCAGACCACTGCTTGATTGACGGCCGATTTTACTTTTAACTACGCAAAGTTTGACCAATATTATGGGCGCGATTATATTTTTTATGTTAATATTTTTTGATAAATTTTATAAGCGAACGCTGTCTTTACAAAGCGATGTGCAGATTTAGGCGGATTGCTTCGCTCGCTATTATCATTGCGTAACTATTAACGTACCATAATCATCTCTGCTGTAATCGACTTATCCGCTAGCGATGCGCTCGTCTTCTGAAGCAATGATTCATTAATTTTTAACGAAAAGCATGACGCAAAGCGATGCTACTAAGAAGAGTGCCGCCATTGAATATAAACTTTACGAAAAGCGCCTCGTCTACCATTAATTTGCACACACACACATACATTTTATATATAAAACAGTAAATGAAACGCAATGCAATCCGCAGTCCCATAAACGCCGATTGCGAGCTATAATTCGCTAAAAAGTGAGTTTTTACAAAGAAGCAGCCAAAATCCCACACGCAATCAAGTGTGTGTGTGTTTTTGCTGCTCAAACTTAAATGCGTTTAGCTTCTTCTTTTTTAACATCGAACTCGTAACTGTTTTTAAAAGTAGCATTGGTCAAAGCCGTGAAAAACGGTGTCCATTTCACGCGTCGATGTGTTCCCTGCGTTCAAATAAAACATTTACAAAAGAGAGATGAGAGCGAGAGAGCGAGTGAGAGAAGAACGTTCTAAACTAACCCCTAACAATAAATTTTGCTTCCCAACTTTTGGCAAAAGAAAAAACTTTTCAAATGTGTGTGTGTTACTCCTGTAATAAAGAGCGAAACATCTTTATACACACACTACACACAGAGAGAGAATGAGTACGATATCAAAAAGTAACGACGAACAGAATAGAAAAAAGAGCGGCGAGAACTCTTCATTACGGTATTAAATTTTTATGTTTTGTGCGGCGAAAACACACGCATTCATTTCAAATCATTTTCGGCGCCTCGCCATGCTAGGCGAGCAGAGTGAAAACAGAACGCGCGAATTGAAAAATATAAAAACACAATTCCCAGTTTGAAAATAAAAACTTTCTCATTTATTCGCCGGAATTAAAAAGTGCGATCGCTTCATTTTCGAGTTCTGAGTGCGTTTTAATCGTAATTTCGCTTCGCGCTTTTCTCCGAAACGATTGAAGATTGAAAATAAAAAAACTCGAATTGAAAAATTTCAATTTTCGAGCCAAGTTTCAATATTCAATGAACTAGCAATGAAAACTTGGCACAATCAAAGTGTAAATCGCTCGAATCTTAATTAACTGTGTCCGTATCAATTTTTTTTCACAGTCAAATAGTTTCAGCCTCTTCCTTGTTTATTCGCGTTGCCTGCAATTACCTCCAACGAAGCCAAGCTTCGCTTTACATTTCGCGTTTTTCGCATTTCGATTAAAATGAAATTCAAGGCTCCGTTCGCGTGTGTACACTTCGAATCGAAGGTTTATTTTTAGCGTTGTTGGCTTTTCGAAAAGCGCTGCTTATAAACAAAAAAGCATGAGATTAAAAAAGCGAACAGCGTTTCGCTGATCTCGAGAAGAAAAGAAAAAAGTTGCTCGAGCGGCAATTATGTGTACAAATTGCGACCGAAGCGAACGCGGGCGATAATCGCGTTTTATTTACTTTCTCTTTCAGAGAGCGTTTCATCATTTTCGTATTGAGAACTCTGTCAGCATTAAGCGATCAAAAGGGTAATTCGACTTTTTATCATTTCTTCACGCTTCATTAATTTTTAAGGTGTGTAACACGAAATCAAATTTGCTCTGTGTGTTTCAGACTTTTTTTTCTGCGAGTAAACGTACTATTTACTCTGCTCGCTGTGATTTTGCCATTCATTGCGATTTCATGATTCAAATTGATGGGTTAATAGTTACTTGCGAACGGACGCTTGCAATCTGTGTGTCTACTTATCGTCTTTTTTTTATTTGTCGCCATTTTTCTCGCCTGATCACTATCAATTTCGAACACGTGTCGTTAAAGTAGCGAGTGTCGCGTCGGATTCAGTCTTGCAATTAACCCTTTCAGATAAAGCAAATGTTTCAAAACGAATAACTGTGTCATTGCGAGATTGCTGCTTTTTTCTTTTTTCTTCTTCTCAGAAAGCACAAATTCAAATTTGAAGAATTCGCTAAGATCTTCAATAGCGAACGCTTAATTTAAGCGCCTTCGCGGTAATTAACGAAAAACGCGATGCAAAAATTTGCGAATTTTGATTATGCTTGAGAAATGGCGAGAATTTCAAATGAAGCGATTATTGTTTCAGCTTGAGAAGAAAGCGCGAATCAGGTGAGTCATTCGATTTTATTTACAGATCGTTGAGGTTGTGCGCGAATAATGAAGCGATCGCCGTTTGCGATTAGCAAAAAAGCGAAAACCTAAAAAGATAAAAGCGGCAAATAAATAAACGTGAGCTCAAGATTTCAAATTCGTCGCTCATATTCTTCGCAATGATTCATCGCTTTGGTTGTTGCAGCATCGGTTTGAAACGATCTCCGCAGAATTGCTGCGCTTGTCTCATTGGTTCGCGCGCCTTTTTCACCTTTGTGTTAATCTAATTTTTTAAACAAAAGCTTTGTGTCAAAATTGTGCTCAATGCATCCGCATCAGTCCAAGTTCATTTCGCCGATCCGCTCGCTTCACTGGAAACGAGTGCACCGAACTTAACTCAAATGCGCAGCGTAAGTAAATCGAGAAGAATTCGTTTTTTCGTTATTCACTGTGAAACTTATTTTTAAAACGCGTATCTAAAACGCGAATTGCTTGTAGCGTTTAAAGAGACGAAATGCGCATTAATCTAATTACTGGTGGCAAGTAACAAGTAAAGCAATAGAAAAGCGATGTTTTTAGCGAAATCACGGGTGGAAAGCGGCCGCAATTAGATCTTTACACTGAGTCAATTGTTAAAAAGCATAGCGAACGCGGTGTAGCAAATTACGCTGGGTAAGGCGCTGCTCGCCGCGTCTTTCGCGCGAAGGCGAGCAGCGAAAGAGCGCGAGTGAAAGCGAGGCGAAAATGAATTGATTTTGGCGATGAAAAAAGCGAAAGCGAACAATTATTTATTTATAATTGACACGAAGCCATAAATATTAGTTCGGTCTGCGATGCTTTTCACTGTCGACAATGTAATTTAATTAAAACGCACTTTGCACGTAACAAGTAGTAAGTGTACAGTTTGTTCGAATCGAATCGGCCGCGATTCGCTCGCTTCTGCACTCACCATTTCTCGATTCACTTTTTATGATTATGATTAATGGGCGCGCGATATTTCACTTCTATTGTGCGCTCGCATCGAATCAGACACTTTTCGGGCGAAAAAATCACGCTGCGAATTGATTGCGTCGCGAGTGGACAGAGGCTTTTAAGAAATCGAGTGCCTGATGCCGAATGCAACACATCAAACTCATTCTACGCGCGCACTGTTTGCACTCTTTATTTCGATCTCTCGCCTCCGCTTTCGGACCCGAAATCAAACTTAATTTAATGCATCGTTAATGAAAGCCAAACTTTTTGGCATTTTGTCATATAAAATAGTAATAATGACCGCCGCTTTGTCCGTCCGTAAAGCAGCAGCAATCGAAATGCTTTTCGGTTTGCAGGCAAATTTCATTAACTATTTATGCTCGTATCTCTTCGAAATTGAATGCGAATACTATGAAAGGAACGCGGCTTTCATGCTGCAAATGGAACGCTGCGAATGAATTAAACAATGTAACACTCGTAGCGCAGAGTGCACTTCACCGCTGTTCGGACAAAGTGAGCGAAAAAGCAGAACTCGACAACCACGTCCATCTCTTCGCCTGTCGAGCTGTGCAAATTGCCACGAGTTGCGAGGCGAAAGTTTGCATTTTTAATGAACAACATTTCCTTGTGACAAAATGATTAATTGCCAATTCGCAAATTTCACTTTGAAAACTGCTCACTCGATCCGCGTATTCGAGCGAAGATGCGCGCTCGTCTCGCTTCGCGCGGAAAACGGCTGTTCGCCGGAAATCGGGCAAAGAGCGATTGCTTGGGAAATGTCGACGCAATCATTTATTTTGATCGCTTCGTTTTTATGTTTTTTGAAAAAGGTTCGAATTTAAAATCTATTCTTCGCGAGAAACATTACAGAAATTGCTTTTTAATGCTTGAAATCAGACACGGATCGAAGTGAAAAGGGTACTCGCGCGAACTCGCCAACTTCACGCGCGTTACGCGCGCTTTTCCATTGTCAACACTGGTGATTTCCTGCGAAACAGTGTTCGATAAATCACTGAGAAAAAGGCCTCCTTTTAAAATGCAAACTTTACCACTTTTTTCCTCTCTCTCACTCTCGCTCACAACAAAATCGATTGCCGAAATTCTGACTGTCCACGTTTAATGAACTTATCTATTCGCTGCTCGCGCTCTGTGAAAGGCATTGAAAATGCTGAAAAGCTTGGCGAAAGTTTTAAATTTTCAGAACTTCGCGACGTTTTTAAAACTCGAAAACGCGTTAAAGTTTAAAGCGTTAGTTAGGCAGCCTCCCGATCGCAGTAATTACGCTCTCAGAGCTCATTTTGTGTTCGCTCTGTGTTCAAAAGAAAATCAAATTAATTGTTCAAAGCGCTTTGTCTCGCGTCACTTTTAAGTACTCATTATTTATTTAAAGCGATTTGAAGAAAATTTTCGCAAATTAACGGCGCTCTTCTCGCAAGCGTAGAAATGCAAATTCTCGGACCGAAAACAAACTCTCGCTCTGTCATTGACGTAACAAATTACAGCATCAATAACACATACAAACAGTCTGCGTTGTGAAACATTTTTTGGTGAAACTGGGTTCGCGCTTTTTGAGAAAAAGAAAATTGCTGCTGTCATTTTTACGAAGAATTTTCGGCATCACTTCTTGCGGTAGATAAATGGTTTTCGTACCTCATTGTAAACAAACACAGTGGCAACCTGCGTTCTCGCTTTACTTCTTGTGTGTCTTAATTTTTCGCCCTCTGACTGAAGAACTTGCCGAAAGTAAGATTTACAGTTTTTTCAGCTTTGCGAAAGTGAGTTTTGAGAAAAAGCGATGATGCTCAACACTCGAGAGGCAGTGATCAAACACTGACCTATAGCGTGATATTGATCTGCATATAGGTCCACCGATTTGAGGGCGCTTTCACAGATGTCTCTTTGCATTTTTCGGTTTGTGTGCACACACAGAGGCAGAGAGGATCAATATTGCACTGCACGCGCGTCGAGTGCATGCGTTACTAGCGAGTGTTTTCACTTTTAAAAGAGACGCAATCAACAATAAGTTTTGATCATTTCACTAGTTGCTTCCACGTTGTCCACACCAGTTTATGCATTTCATGCAATATGACCAGAATTTGGTGCAAATGTGTCTCTTGTGAACAATGCTCAACGACGTACAGTCGCTTCCTCTCTCACTTCATCACGATTGATCTGCTCGAAGCTCACATAACGTCACACTGTCTGCAAGCATCGCCAAACTTTGTTCATTGCCATCTCACCCGTCAGATGAAGTTCGAAATTCTTTGTGAACTTTTCGCGTCTCGTCCGCGACCGCAAGCGATCGCCGTGTCGAAGCCGCAAGAAGATGCAAACCGACAGCCGCTACCCGACGTTGTACCATCGTGCCATCGCTTCTCACCCGACGCATCCATCAGCAACGGCTCAGTGGAAGTCGAAATCGGACAAAGACTGCGAAACATAAGCCTGGCGTTCGACGCGAGCAGGGCTCGCAAAGTGAAATGAAACGTCGAATCTCTTGTCCAAGATTTTTGTAAGCATCACATTTTTGTAATATCCGCTTTTATGAGAAGACGCATTCGTGTTTTATATTTTCAGAAAGTGAAGTACACAACAATATGCATTATTCATAAAGACCTCTTTGTATAACTTTTGTGCCCATATTTTCAAAACTTATATTTCAAAGTAATCAATAAATGTCTGAAAGCACTCAAAGTTGAGTTAATTTCGTTAAAAACATGTAATTCAAAACCGAAAGCGAGGCTCGCATGCATCGAAGGGGCCTGTCAAAGGCTTGAACAAAATAAAACACTCGATACACGTGTCGATCGAGACTCCAAGTGTAAAGGGTTTTTTATGCGCCACACTCGTGTTACGCGCGCGATATGTTCAATTTGCGAAATGAGATTAGAACGCGAAAAATAATCATCGCACGAAGAAAGACTGCGATCAGCGCTGACTTCGATCGGCCAATTTTAAAATGTGATTAGCTGTGAATTATTGGCAATGATGGCTAATTTAGTTCGTTTACTCGCTCACAATGAGATCAGTTTCGCTTTTTTAATTCGAACCACTTTCAACTAAAGGGTAAAACGCTCGCTCTCTCGCTCGCTTTTCCGCTCTCTTTATAGAAAACTCGTGCCTAATTCGGGGCCGAAAGCAGCACATCCTTCAACAACCTACTGTTCGACACTATACATTTGACACGTTCGGTTTGATGCACGGTTTACTGCAAACATTTACTTTTTTCGAGTCGAAATCCAACTGTTTTTAAAGCCATGCTTCAATTAAAATTGCAAATTAACAAAGATAAATGATTAGCCCACTTACCGCTCACCTGCACCCAACGGATATGGCCGTTTCATGCGCTTCTCGTGCGATACTTCTCTGGCATTTAATTGTCACGCGAATCGAGTGAGAAACTTGCCGCTGAAAACGCTCATTTGATCGAATTGTTTTCCATGCTTCATATGCAAAACTTATTATTCGTCGACGGCTTCGCTGCTCTGAGCGAGTAATTTCACGATTAATTCACGCTAAATCGTCTTCACTTTCAACGGCGTATGACGCGAAATTGTAGTAGTTGACGATGATAATTTCGCCGATTTCGCCGAATTTAAGCGAAAAACTTGAAATCGTGAAACAGAGAGCCATTTTCTTATTTTCGAATCACAATTTTTTTTATGATTGCACATTCGCACTGAGCCTGAGCTTCATGCTTCAAATCGCTCGTTATTCACTGGGAAATTCAAAAGTTGTGGTTTTTATCGACGTCGAAAACGAACGTTACGCGTTGTGCTGAAATTTTTCCACAACAGTATGTAAAGAAGCAAGAAAGCTCGAAAATAGATTTGAAACGAAATGAAAACAAACACTTTCTTTGTGCTTGTTTAATGATCAGAAACATTCGCTCGCATTGAATAAAGTTTTATTGCGAATTTGCTTTGATTAGTTTGTGTTGTTTTGCGCCGATCGTTAAATTGCATTCGTCAATGATTGCGTTTTAGGTTTAAATTTAACGATGATTGAGTGAACACATTAATTGTTGGAAAGCAAAATAAAGCAATTAAAAATGATCTCATAATGAATGTTTTTGGAGGCTTTCTATTGAATGCCATCAAATTTCAATCATCCAGCGCGTTTTTTCGGCAACTCGCTACACTCCAAACATCTTGAATGTAATTCGCCTTTTCGCAAACGAGTAAGTCATTTTCTGCTTTTCTCTCTCCCTCTCGAGTTCAATCTCGCATCTTTCATCGCTCACTTTCGTTTCGCATTCGTTTATTGTAGTGATTAATTTTCAAAAATGGTCGAGAATTAGAGTGACTTATTCTCGTTACTACCACTGCTGTAATTTAGATTTTCGCAGCGATAGCTAAAGACGACGAACAGCGACAAAATGGGCGCTCTAAATTTGGCTTCATTGTGTCATATTTTAAGAGAGTAAAAAACCATTTGAATTATGCTAATTCGAAGCGAACGACACTTTTTTAAAGTCCCGAAAACGCATTAAATCGCCAATTTATCGCGATCACCCTTTTTATAGGTTCGCATCGCAACAGTGGCTCAAGTTTTTGTTTCCACTGAAATGGATTAATAATTTTTTCTTCTTCTGTTAATATCGAGATTAAACTCAAAATATCCGTGAAGTAAAAAACTCATTTCTCTCTCTTTCCGACTACCAGTTTCTTTGCGCCGAAATTTATTGCATATTAAGCTTTAGTTATTGAAGTTATTAATAAGGGAGAAATTTGGTGCTTCATAGCGGGAGAACCCTTTTTTAATATGCGAAATTATTGTTTATTGAATCAAGAAAAATTAATTAAGTCTTATTTCCGGTAACTTTACTGTTTTGTGTGCGTTTTTAAGTTAATCATAATGAAAAAATGTTCAATGTGAAAATATAGTTTCAGTTGGCTACAAACCAAAGACTATCGAGTAAAATCAATGAGTTTGTTGTTCATTGGCTGAAATGCAATCTTTTCGCCCACGCAATTCAGCCTTCACCAGAAGAGCATCGCTTTAATTACAAAAGTTTTTAAAAACCGTTTATAGATTCTTTTTACTTGAGTGCATTAGTATCGTATAGAATTTTTGTCGAGTAGAAAAATCGAAGCCAAGTTTTGCTTCAATTTTTTCTTGAATCAATTAACCACGAGATAACTTTCGACTTTTATACCACTTAGCAACAAAATTCCAATGTTTATACTTGAGCACAAAAATGCTCAGGCCACCGCCGCACAGATCTCTATCTAGTGTTTTACATAAATGTAGACATATCAAGTACCAGCAAGATCAAGTTGCAGATACACTCAGTTTACACATTCAAAATTAAATAACAAAAATTTTATCGATTCGTGTTTACAGCAAATAGCGGACATGCTATGAAATCAAAATTCGGAAAAAATCAAAATTCTCGTGTTTCAATTAATAAACTTTAATAATTTGCTTCGATCTCTTTATTACCTGTTCTAACGTTGTGGTAAATTTCCAGAAGTGATAAATAAACTGAAGAGGGCAACGCTGGTTAATTTTTTCGCCGAAGTGATGAGTACGGTACCAGTTCTTAAGCTTGAGCACTGGCGCCTTGCGAAATGTGTCTCAATCAAAAGCAAAAAATTGGGCAGCATTCGAGACACTGAATTCGAGTTTTGAAAATTGAAAATGAAGTGAGCATTTGCAAAGCCTATAAACACAGTTGCATTGAAGAGTAAAAAATTCTTATAATTGCAGGCTTTCGAAAAAGTCTTTGTATCGTTTCGAGCGATCGCTATCTGCGCTTTTCGCCGTTTGCAAATTAAAACTTGAAATTGGAGTGCGACAATTAAAATTCACTTTCGCGGTTTTCGCATTCGCCGTTTCGTGCTTCACATTCAAATTGTGCTCTTTCTTCTTTTTACTTCGCTTTTAGCGTTCGAGTTTTAGTTGTTTGCGATTTTGAATTTAAAGCACGAACGAGCGACTAAACCACAGCTCGATTGCGAGCTCATTAACTTTCTTCGTCAACGACAAATCTTCCAAGTCTACTCTCTCTCCGCTCGCGCTCTTTTCCGTAACTCAATCACGCACTTTAAATTTGTTCAATCATTTCATTTCGCTCATGTACTCGCTGCAGATATGTTCGCAGATCAAAAAAGTTGTGTTCATTTTCTGATCTCGACAACCGCTGATCGCGACCACTGTTCGTTCGCAGCCACCGTGCATCACTCTTTCGAGTTATTGATTTACGCGACAGTGCAAAAAAGGATTCACAGACAGAGAATCGAGAGCGAGCGCGTGGGGAGAACAAAGGGAGTATCTTTTTGCTAGACAGCTCAGTTCAAGACTGACGTTGTCACTTCGCTTGCATAATGCCATAGGAAGCATTGATTACCGTTTCCTTTCCGATGCAAATTATACAATTTTTTAATGAAAGCGAATACTCTGCAAGTAACAAATGATTGACTCAATCCTTTGATACGCGCGTAGCAAAAATCGTTGCGAGTTTGCTTTGCTCGCATGCATAGAGTAACGTACACAGAGGATGTGGTTTTTTCCTGCACGAATAAATAAAAATTTATTGCTCATTTTTGTACGGAAAGTGGAAGAAGAAGCGAAAACCTTTGCTTTCGTACGCGCTGCAGTCATTTTTTATTTTAGTAGTTTTTTAAAAATTTATAACGAATTATTGCAAGAAAAGCGAAAAACAATTTTTTACTCACGCTGTTTGCCGCGCACAAAAGAGTCAGTGAACACTGAATGCATGAAATTTGAATGAAGGAAGCCCCGAGAAATGATTTTTGAATTTATAACTGAAATAGATAACAAAAGACTTTATTTTTTAAACGGCCGAAAATTGCGCACACTTTGAAATAATCCTGGCAACGGCCGAGTGAAAAGTTTTTTACGAGATGCTGTTCAAGTCGAATTCAGTTTCGTAATAAAATAATTTTAAAATTATTGTTGCAACTCGCCTCACAATAGCTGAGAGGGGCGAAAGCAACCGAAGATGTCTACGGAAGACGTAATGAAGCGTATCTGCCTCTTTTTGTGTATCGAGAGAAAAGCGCTTTCAATGCGATTCAAGAAACACTTTTCATGTGAAAAAGTGAATCTCGGCGAATGTGCAATATTTAAAACGCCATAAATATATTAAATTACCTTTTGCCTGCGTTCGCTTCGAAAAGACGAGGCCAAAGAATGAAACTCTCACTCACTCCTCGTCGTAAAATTGCGCGAGAGAAGAGAGCGAGCGACGGCCTGCGTCCAGTTTTGCATTCACTCGTATTCATAAATACACGCATACTGCGCTTGAAAAGTTTAGGATTAAATGGCAGAGTTCGATTGTCGTCCAACTTACATTTTTCGCTTTCTTCCTCAGTTCGCTCTCATCTTCATAAAGTATCACTTAAAATGCAGCGGAAAACAGCGTTGTTGCCATAAAAACTCTTTTATTCACAGAAGTAACTACTCTCAGTGTGCCGCTTTGCCGCGTATTGCGCTCTGCGTTTTGCGCTATGACATTAAATTCAATGAGACAGAAATTATGCCATTTCTTTTTCGGCTTCCAAACGCTTCCACAGCATATAGCACTGTTAATACAATTATTGTAATGTTTGCGACATAAAGGATTATTACATCGCCGGGTCCATTCATTGCATTGTTTGCGTGAATATGCCGCTAGTTTCGAGCCCAAAGTGGCCCTTATTTCGGCGAAACGGCAGCGAAAAACATTGGAAGCAAACTGAGCGCGAGAGCGAAAACGCCACAATGCAGTGGCAATAAAAAGTAAAAAATGGTCATTACGAGATGCATTTACACTTCCTTTCGATGAACAGCGAGGCGAAGTTTGTGTCCAGAACTGCGATCCGTTTGACGCTTTCATCGATTTTTTAAAACTCGAGCGCAAGTTTCCGTCACTTGCTTAATTTTAATTCTAATTGCTGCGGTCACAAAAGTATTTTCGAGCACAAAACGCGAACGCAGTTTCCTCTCCTCGCCATCTCCTCTCGCGCTCGCATCTTCTCGATTGCGCCGCTCTTTTTATGCAGGCGATATTACATTTTCATCCTTTCAATTCAATGTGATTTATGAATCGACGATATATTTTTAAAAGGAAAACATACTTTATCACAATAGAAATATACATTTTCTGTGAAGTATTACAAATATCTCAATGTTTTAAAAGATGATAAATGAGTTTTTTCATTCCGCAGTTCGCCTCTTGAACAGTAACGGGAAAACTCAGTAGTACCCTGAACTCCAGTTCCTCGTATCGAGCGTATGAGAATTTAACTGGTTACTAAAGGGATTTCACAATCGCAATTAACGGAGCGATTTGATCGCTGAACGCGGCGAGCAGTGGGATCTTAAGCCGAGTGCCGTTCGTATTCTCAATCGTTTAACACAAAGAAGCTTTGAAAAAGTGTAAAAATTAATGAAGCGCACCGAAACGCAGGGATTTGCTTTTCTGCTCGATCTCGAAGCGTAGCCGTGTTTTTGCGTCGCTTTTTGTGTCAAATCGAGAATATCACATTTCGACGCTTATTGTCTTTGAAATATTTGACATTTATTTTTAGCCTTAACGTGTTCTGCGATCTTTTTCAGTGTGCTCAACGCTACACTTCGTCCTTGCAAAAACCGTCGCCGTGCTTTTCCTCTTCGATCGTGAAACGGAGGCCGAGCGAAAGCAGCAGCAGCATTCAATTGCGCTTAAAATTGCGAAATGAGAAAAATCCTTTTAAAAAAATTAAATTTTCAGCGATCGCACAAATTGTGTGCGCACTGCTCGAATCGAGCTCAACTCATATTTTTATCATCCATTCAGAATGCGAACTATCGCCGCATTGTTTTGCGTTCTCATTCAACTGTCACTAATATTCGTTCTTATTGTTTACAATCAAACTGTCACTTTCACCTGTATTCAATTCTCTCTATCTTTTCTTAGCTTTCTGTCAGCTTTATTACTTACGAGATGATAAAATACAGTTGTCACAACGATTTACGGTGAGCAGAACAAGCAACAATAAGGCAATACAAAGCGTTCACAAGCCAAAAGCTTTTCTTCTATAAATTGCGTTTATTGTTTTCGGTACGCGCAGCGAAAAAACAGCGAAAACAAAATCTATACAAAGTAAAAACAAAGCTTCTCAATTACTTTTTCTCTCGCAGTGTAAATTCAATATAGATTCAACCTATAGTTGTAATCAAAATTAAAATTGAAAAATTCAATTGGATGCGCGTGCATTCGTTTTTACGTAAAAATTATGCATTTTGCGGAAAAACAGTTAAGCAGCGAACAAAAAAAAACCGTCACGAAAACAGATGAGAAGTCCACTGCAGAAGAGAGCTGAGAGACAGATTGCATTTTATAACACTTTTCAATTTTCGTATAATTTTACCGCAAAACGCGAAGCACCGTATTCCGCTGCGTTTGCCTATTAGCGTAATATTCTCGAAATTTATTTTTATCGAGAACTTCGATCAGAAAAGTTCTTTTTTCGCTGCAAAGTAAATTTATTGCGTGCACTGTATTTCGATGACATATGCTTGCATTCAAACGCATTATTTAAATTTAGAAATATACTAAAAACTTTTTTCTTCGCCTGTTTTCACTCGAAATTCCGCACAAATCGTTCAAGTTGTCTCGCAGACAGTAGTAGTAATCAATTTTTTTTCTTGCTTTTGCCTCGCTTTTTTGAACACCGAATCATAAATCAAACGATTGGAAACGCAATGGTTCGAAATAATGAAAAGTGAGCATTTGTTGGCTTAGACGAAGAGATCGAAGGAGCTTTTTACTTGTCAAGTGACACAAATTCTTTATTTTTACTTGTTGCCGCAATCTCAATGTTAACATGTCGCGAATTTTAAATCATTTCTTCGAATGATATCGAAAAGAGGTGAATAGCGGAATCTCGACTCATGAACAGAATGGTACAAAGCCAGATGCCGAAAGTAAGTTTTCAATGAATCTTAGTTCTCGTTCGAGTTATTTCTCAGAAGCACTTGATTCGTCTTACGATTACGCATCATTTCTTCATAATTTTCTCAAGAGTTTTTTAAACAACGATCAAATTTTAAGGTAAACACTGTATTCTGCTCTTCTTCGCTACTAAGATGAACAATTTTGCTTTTGCTAATTTAATTTGCCGACTTGTTAGTCTGAAAACTTCGGTGGTCTTTTACAGTTTTTAATTAAAAATATTCTATTTCTTACTTGAAAATATTTTTGTTTTCCATTTTAGTTCAAAGAAAATTAGTAACAACTTCAGAAGCTCGCCAAATATTTTTTTTTTAATGAACAACTCGTAAAATTTATTGCCGATAGTTTATTAGTTAATCTAGTTATTAGATAATTTGAGCAAAATAAATTTTACAATTTCATAAATTCATCGCTGCGTTTTAATTGCGGCAATTTAATGCCGAAGCGAATAGACGAGCGCATCTTTTATTTCTCACGAAGAGCAGCAAGAGAGAGAAAGAGATAGAGAGAGAGAGAGAGAGAGAGAGAGAGAGAGAGAGAGAGAGAGCAGCAATATGATGGGTCATAAACGGCATAATCCTTCAATAGACACAGCGTGATATATTGAGTTTTTTTTCACGAAAGTTGACGATTAAAAACATTTGCTTTAGTGTGTCATTAATTTAAATGTGATAAAATTTTATTAACAAAATTCAAAATTTTTATTGCTGTTTTATTTATTCATTGAATACATTTGAGCTGGTTTGCTCGTCAGCTTACTAAACATAGTTTTAGTTTTGAAAATTACTGCGTGTCTACGTTTTTAGTGCTCAAGTGTAATCGAAAATGTCTAAGCCAATTATATTCATCGTTTTCTTGCGTTTCATTTCTACGCCTTTCTTTTCACTTCAAACAAACAAGAAAAGTGTTTTGTTCACGTTAATAGCGAGAGAAAGTAAGGCACTTTTCTAAATTGCTTTAAACTTGATCGCAAACAAAGCCAAATAAATGTATGAATAAACGTGCGCCATTATCTCTTTAATGCAAGTGACATTGTCGCAAAAACAATGGAAACATTTCGCGCTGAGCATTTTCTAATAAAACGCTGATTTATGGGCAACTCAAGCGACTATTTTTGTGTACACAATTTTCGATTTCAATAGCTGTCAATGAATAAAAGTCAATTTTGTTTGACCTAAATCGACAGGTGCTAATCGCTTTTATTTGTTTCCTCACCATTTCACAAACACTATTTAGCAGCTATTTTAGGTCTATTCTCAAGCTTAATTCCATTTAAACACTAAATTTAATGGTGGTAAAAATAATTTAAACAAATTAAAGAACTGTTTAGCTCATTATTTTATTTGAAAAAATTTGCTTTATCTAACCTTATTCTTGATAATCTAGCGAACATTAATCTCCAACTCTTTTCGCAACACTTTTTTAAGTGGGTAACTTAAAAAATTAATTTATACAAAATTTAATATCTTTAAAAATGATGAAGTTGATGATGATGATGATGATTACGGTGATGATGTGATGCTTATTTTTCATTTACCATGAAATCTAAATTTCAAACGACTTTATTTAAAATTAATATTTTTTGTTTCAAAAATACATTTAATTATAATCTTGCAAGTAATATTAAGTTTTTTTTCATGAATCAAAATCATATTTATCATCTTTTCTGGATGCAGACAAGAATGATTTGACAAATATTTTACATTATTAACCAAAAATAATGTATTTAGTAAGTAAAAGGCTCATTAAAAATTTTTGCAAGCAAAGATGTTTAATAATTATTTTCACTTTTGGAATGAAACGCTAAAAACCAAAATTTTTCACGAAAACGAGCGAACATCAAAACAGATTTTGCAGCATAGCGTGTAAAAAACGATTTTTAATTCAATGTAAACATTTCTAAAATTGTAAGAACAAGTTGTTTATCAATGATTGATAGACAATAAATTGAGCAAATAAAAGTAAATTTGGATAAAAAGTAATTTATGAGATAATTTGCTTTCAATTTTATGTGAACAAAGATAGCTGAACACTGTAAAAACATGCAGCAGCAAAATTTTCGAGCACACTCTCGACCATAAATCAAGCATTGCATTAATTACAAGTGAAAGTTGCATTAAAAGCGCTTATTATCGATCAAAGATCGAAAGCCAACAGAAGAAGTTATCTTTACGAGATATTAATGAAACAAGAGCAGCAACTCTCAGAGATAAAGGCAGAGAGAATACGAGTGCGAACATTTGAATGCGCTCATTTTGCAAGCGTGTGCAATGTGCATTTTCGACTCATCGAAATAAATTGATGCAAACGGGCAATCTTTTTAAAATTAAAATGGGGAACCGAACGCGAAAGCGCGCAGCAGAGCGGTGCACAGCAATCCGTTTATCACGAAAGTAGTGACAGCGAAATCGATAGCTGCTCGATTTACAGTCGATCTCAGGTGGTTTTAAAAAAGAGTGTTTTTAAAGAAAAATACTATGAAATGTGAAGTTTCAGCAACTGTTATCCGCATCCATTTATCAATAAGACAATTAAATTGTCAAACAAAACCCATTTCCCACCAGAATTAATACCCGTTTTCACGGCTTCTTCTGTTCAGAACTCGAATAAAATGCGTCGCTTTTCTTTTCGCTTTTCGCGAATCAAATCAAAATCAAATAACAATTTGAAACTTTTCTCCCTTAAAGTTTTTTCACGCCTGCATCGCTATTTAGCATAGATCGCTTTCAGCGAAGGAGGACAGCGAATTGGCAGCCATTGCAATGAGAATGAAAGTGCCTCGCTTTCAATTCGATTGCAATTAAACCAGCAATTAGTCCATCTGAATTACGCCGAAACAGATGTTTGCACAGCGATACGCTACAATTATTAGCGTAAACTGCTGTTTCATAGCAAGCGACACTGCTAACGATTCTGATTAATAATCATAGAGGCGAACTTAAATCGAGCAATTCGACTACTCAACGCGCTTTTCTCTCTCGCTTCTCTTAACGTTTTATTGCAATTGCAACTCGTTGAAATAAATTAGACGCTATCCTTTACCAGCGAACGCTGATTGCGGACATTCAATGCACTCTTCTGCTGGTATAAATGTGCTCGAAAATTTTACGCTTCTCTTCGTTTTTCCCAAAGGTTGCAGCGACGTGATCGATCCATAATATGATCCCCATATCTGAGTTTTTGTTCGCAAAAGTGATTCAAAAGCACTTTACAGCGAGCCAAATAGGAAACAAACACGTGGCAAATGCACTCAACAAAGGGTTTCGTTTTCACTCATCCGAAAAAAGTGTATTTATCTTCCAATGTAACTCTTTAGGAGCTCAATTGTGTTAATAGAGCAGTGATATAATAACAGAGGTGGTCTCCGAGTTAACCACCCTTCGGTTTCGAGCATTCGCCAGTAAATTCACTTTTCATGCGAACAAAGTTCTGTGTCCGCGGGAGAGCGAAGAACAGCGTCCATTATTTTACATAAAGCTTATGAGTGCACAAAATTTCGAATAAATAAGTAAATAACTGCTATGCGACTTTTTCTCAGTCGATTTCAATGGAGGCGCAGTTTGCGCGAACCGACGTTCTCATGTTTACAGCGATTCACACAATCGAGTGCTCAATCTTTTGAAAGCCAGCGTCCAAAAAATCGAGAGGGAGAGTGAGCGAGCGAGCGAGAGGTTTTGTAAAGCGAAGATTCAACTGAAAATTTATGCAAATGGTTAGTCGTTAGAGAAGAGGACCTAATTTCTAAGCTAACCCTTTGACATGAGTGCGCTGATCCCATTAAATGCAGCGCGCGATTGGCGAGAGCAAAGCACGGATTCTTGAAGCGTTTTCCCGATCGGATATCAGAGTGATTACATAAATTTAAAAGCAAAAGTATCAGCGAGCGCTCATTGTGGACGTACGTGTCGCGCAGCGAAATAAATAAAGTATTTTGACAGAAATGCTTCAATAATTAAGGAACTACATAAAAAATTAATGTTGCGGAGCAAATGACTGTTCATTGAACATACACTATATGTACATAAAGCAGAGACAAAGTCGATGTATTTGCAGTTTCGGCAAACAACCGCTCTTAATTGTCACTATTTACCGAGCCTATAAGCGGG